>CAUYQU010083740.1:0-14349 GCA_963574635.1 Cheracebus regulus
GGATGCCCCTTCCCCTCAGAGCCGGACCTTCCTGGGTTCACTGTGCTTGCTGTGAAACTCTCAGTCCTCAGCGCTTCCAATTGCTGTTTTCCTTGTGGGGATGGGACCAGCCAAGCCCATCCGTCCCGTATACTCCACACCGGGAAGCGCCGCGCTGGAGCACCGGCAAAACAGCCACGCCGGCCAAAAGAGTCGCGCTGGCGACCCGTGTGGCTCCTCTGCCGGGAATCTCCCGGTCTTTGGGCAACAAAAATTCATCGGAATGTGTGGCGTCCACTCGTTCTCTGTGCTTTCACTGGGAGCTACATTCCTGAGCTGTTGCTAATTGGCCATCTTGGATCTCTCTCCAGTTTTGTATTTTTAGTAGAGATGGGGTTGCGCCATGTTGGCCAGGCTGGTCTCAAACTCTTGACGTCAAGTGATCGGTCCACTCAGACTCCCAGAGGGCTGGGATTACAGGCATGAGCCTGTAAGAATAAACAGTTGTATTCTAGTTTCCTGGAAACTTGAAAGTGCTTTTCCCCCACCGTCCAAGGCAGCCCAAGCCTGAGATCCTCCTTCTTGAGAAAAACTGTTTGCTGATGGAGCTAGAAAGACCCGGGCAGGATGGTCTCTCTGCTGGGAACTGGGGGTGGCCTTCACCTCAGCTGTTGGGTCACCATCCAGGGGCAGACTCTGTGTGTGGCTTGGTTCTGTCCCTGGGACCCCGCCTGGTCCTATCTCGGTCCTGACAGACCTGCACCGTGAGAGTGGCTCCCCGATTGTCCTCATCTGCTACACAGCCACCTGCACCCATGCTCGCTCTGCAGACCTGGCGCATTCCTGCCCTGGGGCCACCCAGATTGACAGCCCAGCCCTTTGGCTGACTGCAGGATCCTTGTTCAATGTGAGGGCACTTCCTTTCCTCTCAGGGTAGCAGCTGCACCCCCAGTCCCCAATAGAAGAATCAGCTGGCACAAAGATATGGGCCAAGTCACAGTGTCACTTGGCTGAACTCTCAAGCTGTGTGACATTGAGCAGGTCACTCTCCCTGGGGCTTTTCAGTACAAAGGCAAGCCTCTGAGCTCTGTGGCACCGATATGTTGCAGAGTCATTCATTCGACATAGTCCTGAGTGCTACCCCATGCCAGGTGGCAGAACGTGGCAGCAAGCGAAGGAGACAAAAATCCCAGGCCCCTGGGGGCTCTAGGGAGGAGGTGGGCAGTGCGTGAGAACCGTCAGGAGGCTTCGGGGTGTACTAGATGATGATAGATGCTGTGAGGGAACGGCAGGGGGGCAGGCATGCTGGGGTCTGAGCTGAGCATGGCCTTGAGACGGGGAGGTGCCTGCGGGGAGAGGCACAGCAAGGGGGTCCACAGAGCAGATCGGCTGAATAGGGCCAGTGAGGGGTGACAGGGTGACAAGAGGCGAGTTGTTGGTGGCACAGGGCCCCGATGGTTCCCGGAGGCACTCAGGCCTCCTGAGCCCAGGGACCTGGCAGGCCAGCCTGCCTCAGTGCCGAGGGGCAGCTAGGGGCTGCTGGAAGGTTTCAGGCAGGAGGGAGCGAGCCATGATAGTGCCTGGAGCTGCTGGTGGCTCAGATGACTGGGGTTGAGAATGGGCCGGTGGGCTCAGGAGTGAGGGACATCGCAGTGGTTTTGTCCAGAGGGGTGCGTTCTGGTGCGGCGGTGTGTCTGCAAGCTGGATTGCTGGGGGAGGGATTCAAGGGAAGAACCAAGGTGAGGGAGAGGAGCTGGTGATAAAGAACTCTGCGGTGTTTGCCGTCGAGGGGATGGGAGAAATGAGGGGGAGCAGAGGGTGCAGGTGGGGGAAGGATGACCTTCAGCATCTGGTGGAGAGAGCAGCCGTGGGGACTCAGGCAGGGAGGTGGGAGTTGCTGGTGTTTCCTTTTCGAAGTAAGGGCTGGGCTTTAGTGCCCAGAATGGAGGGCAGTTTATCTGGGAGCACAGAGGTCCATTCACGGGACCGGGGGATGTAGCCCTTAGGACTGCAGGGGGCTGGATGTGGTGGTGGGAGGGTCTCCTAGGGCCACTCTGTCTGCCCAGCAAAGGAGGAAACAGGTCACCGGCTGAGACCGAGGGTGGGGCCAGGTGGAGGAGGTGGGAGGAACGAACAGCCTTGAGGGAGGGTCCATGAGAGGGCTGGGCAACAGAACAGGACCAACCTGATCCAGTCCAGACCCCTACCCCCAGAAGCTAGGGTGACAGGTAGCATCTGTTCCAACCACAGTCACCCTCCTAGGAGTAGCCCTGGAAGGGGACCTGGGGTCGGTCTGTCACCAGGGATTTGGCTCTGTCTGAAGAGGGCCTTGTGTGTTGGGCGTATCTTAGGGCAGGGGGTCCCAAACTGAGTAAGTGGTGGGGGGAGTAAAAGATGGTACCAGGAGTGAGTCCTAGACGCAGGCGGAGGGGAAGGGGCTGTTGGGGTCACGGCCAGGGGACCGAGCTGAGAGGAAGGAGTAAGCCACCTGGAGGCCGTCAGCAAAAGTTCTTTCTTCTTTCCTTCCCCCTCGCCTGAGTACACTTGCAGCTTTGACCTTGGGGCATGTTCCTTGATCCTAGCTCCTCAGGAAGTCTGGGACTCCACACCTGCCTTGGGACTTGCATACAGTAGGTGTCCCATGCATGCTCGAGGCTGGCGAAAGATGGGGTCGGGGGGGAGCAGGAAGAGTGATGACTCCCCCTGTTCGGTCACTGAGTGGGGAGGGCCCCGGCATTGGCCCTCTGGGGCGTGGGTCTGGGTGTGTGGGGTCTTCAGTCCTTTGTATCCCCACAGGTGGAAGAGTGGTTGAGTCCCGATACCTACAGTATGAAAAGAAGACAGCCCAAAAGGTAAGGCAGCGCGCAGCTTCTGTGTGCAGCAGTTCTGAGCATGGCTCTGAGTAACTGGAATTCTGAAACTAGTCACGAGAGGTGGTCACAACCCGGTCCTGAAGAAAGCGTTTTGGGGTCTTCACCCAGGTGCTTTTGAGATCATCAGCCCCTCATGCCACCAGTTGTGAGTCTGTCTCATGGCTATACGCATCTCTTTTACAAAGCTGTGATCTCCACTGAAACATAATGTGTTCTTACCTTGTTCTGTTTTTGTTTTTGAGACAGGGTCTCTCTCTCTCTCACCCAGGCTGCAATGGAGTGGTATGATCACAGCTCACTGCAGCCTTAGCCTCCCAGGCTCAAGCCGTCTTTCCACCTGAGCCTCCTGCGTAGCTGGCACTAAAGGCGTGTGCTGCCACACCAGCTAATTTCTAAAAGTTTTTGTAGAGACCAGGTCTCCCTAAGTTGCCCAGCCTGGTCTTGAGCTCCTGATCTCAAGTGATCCTCCCTCCTTGGCCTCCCAAAGTGTTGGGATTACAAGCGTGAGCCCTCACGCCCAGCCTGTTCTTGCCTTTCAACCCAGTTAATTCGCTTTCTTGATTCTGAAGCCATATTATCCAGTGCCCAGCGCACAGTTCTTGGTGTCTGGCTGGTATTTAAAAAAAAAAAAACAACAACTATTTGCCAGGAGCGGTGGCTCACTTCTATAATCCCAGCACTTTGGGAGGCCAAGGTGGGTGGAACACGAGATCAGGAGTTCGAGACAGCCTGACCAACCTGGTAAAACCCTGTCTCTACTAAAAATACAAAAATTAGCTGGTCATGGTGATGTGTGCCTGTAATCCCAGCTACTCGGGAGGCTGAGGCAGAATTGCTTGAACCTGGGAAGCAAAGGTTGTAGTGAGCCGAGATTGCGACACTGCACTACAGCCTGGGCGAGACTCCATCTCACAAAATAAAGCTACTTAGGCAGGCAGATCACCTGAGGTCAGAAGTTTGAGACCAGCCTGGCCAACGTGATGAAACCCCATCTCTACCAAAAATACAAAAATGAACCGGACGTGGTTGTGAGTACCTGTAATCCCAGCTACTCAGGAGGCTAAGCCAGGGAATCACTTGAACCTGGGAGGTGGAGTTTGCAGTGAGCCGAGATCATGCCACTGCACTCCAGCCTGGGCAACAGAGCAAGACCCTGTCTCCTGTCTCAAAAAAGTAAAATAAAATTTAAAAATCAGCTATAGGTTTTTAGAGAAAAACTATGGGAAAAATGACATGCTTCATCACCCCGAATTAGTGGAAGAGTTTAGTGGACTATCTTGTAGGCACACCGTGAAATATCATGAAACCATTGAAAGTAATGGCATGAAAGATATTTAACCACGTGAGAACATGCTTTGTGTGAAGGTTCCTGGGAAACAATCAGTAGATGATACAATTGTATATTTTCTTTCAGTGAGTCAAGGTTGGATTCCTCCCTCTGCTTTCCATATCTTGGTTTACAATAAAATGGAGTCAAATTCCCACTGCCTGTCTTCTACTCTGGGTTGGGTGGCTGGTGGGTGCTTGACCCTGTGACTTAAGATTCGGCTTGAGAAAAGAGGATACCTTTGCACAAACGGATACCCTTCTTGGAGCAGCTTTCAACAAAGGGTCACTGTCTTTCACACTCCTGATTTTCATGTCGTCGTGAAGACTTGGTGACAGCGCCCCCACGTGTCTGTGTGCGGTAACATTTTAGCCTTTTCCATCTTTACTGTTTTTTCCCCCATCTTTAAAATCAAGGTGTCATTTACATGGAGTCAGTATCCCCCTTTTCAACATAGGGTCCTGCCTGTTTTGACAGACGTAGAAGTTCATGGAACAGCCTCTACAATCAAGCTACACAATGGGTCATCCCTAAATCCCCCTTTGCTCTGATAGGACCAGCCCCTCTCCCATCCCCAGGCAACCACAGATCGGCTTTCTGAATCTGCAGTTTTGCCTTTTCTAGAAGGTCGTATCTGTGGCGTCACAGTTTGTAGCCCTTGTCTCTGGCTCCCAACACTTAGCAGAGTGCCTTTCAAGGTAATCTGTAAGTGGTTCCTCCTTTCTTTTTTTTTGAGATGGAGTCTTTTGCTCTGTTACCCAGGCTGAAGTGCAGTGGTGTGATCTCGGCTCACTGCAACCTCTGCCTCTGGTTCAAGTGATTCTCCTGCCTCAGCCTCCCGAGTAGCTGGGACTACAGGTGCGTGCCACCACACCTGGCTAATTTTTGTATTTATTTATTTTTATTTTTATTTTATTTATTTTTTGAGACGGAGTCTTCCTCTGTTGCCCAGGCTAGAGTATAGTGGTGCAATCTCAGCTCACCGAAACCTCTGCCTCCCAGGTTCAAGCGATTCTCCTGCCTCAGCCTCCCTAGTAGCTAGGACTACAGGCACCCGCCACCATGCCCGGCTAATTTTTGTATTTTTAGTAGAGACGGGGTTTCACTATATTGGCTAGACTGGTCTCGAACTCCTGACCTCAAGTGATCTGCCTGCCTCAGCTTCCCAAAGTGCTAGGATTACAGGCTTGAGCCCCACACCTGGCCTAATTTTTGTATTTTTAGTAGAGATGGATGTTTCACCATGTTGGCCAGGCTGATCTCAAACTCCTGGCATCAAGTGATCCACCTGCCTTGGCCTCCCAAAATGCTAGGATTATAGGCGGGAACTGCCATGCCCAGCCTGGTTCCTTCTTATGGCTGAAGAATATTCCATCCAGTGGATGGACCACAGTGTGTTCATCTGTTCACTGATTGACAGGTAGTCAATTGGTTTCCTGTCTTGGTGATCATAAATAAAGCCTCCCTGAGCATTCTTGTGTGTTTTTCTGTGTAGACTTGTTTTTATTTCTCCCAAGAGGAGGATTGCTGGCTTGTAGAAAAACTCAAACCGTGTTTCCTGATCTCCCACTCAACTGCAATCAACACAGGATTTCTGTGACCGTTGTGAGGGAGGGTTTCCCCACCAGCAAGCAGCAAACTCCAGCTGGGTGTCTTCCAATTCAATTCTGACACACTCTACTTGGAAATAGCATCAGATCCCATAGGGTGAGGGCTCAGTCCTCAAGACTGCCCCTTCTGCCTCTAGAACTTCAGACCAATCAAGTTCAAGTTCAAGTGGGGGTTCCCATAACGCCCTCTTTGGGTTCAGTTAATTTGCAGGAGTGACTCACAGAACTTGAGGAAACACTTAGGTTTACCAGTTTATTATAAAGGATATTACAAAGGATACAGACGGAGCAGAGCATGGCTCAGCTGGGATTCATGCCTGAAATCCCAGCAGTCTGGGAGGTTGAGATGGGAGGATTGCGTGAGGCCAGGAGTTCCAGACTACCATGGGCAACACAATGAGACCCTGTCTCTAAAAAAATTTTTTTTTCATTGGCCAAGTGGCTAGGCATGGTGGCTCAGGCCTGTAATCCCAGCATTTTTGGAAGATCAAGGTGGGAGGTTTGCTTGAGCTGAAGAGTTTGAGACCAGCCTGGGTGACATAGCAAGACTCTTATCTCTATAAAAAAAAGATAAAAATAGCTGGGTATAGTGGTGGGTGCTTATAAGCCCAGCTACTCGGGAGGTTGAGGCCGGAGGATCATTTGAGCCTAGGAGGTTGAGTCTGCAGTGAGCTGTCATCACACCACTGCATTCCATCCTGAGTAACAGCAAGATCCTGTCTCTTCGAAACAAAACAGGCTGGGCGTGGTGGCTCATGCCTGTAATCCCAGCACTTTGGGAGGCTGAGGCGGGCAGATTACCTGAGATCAGGAGTTGAAGACTAGCCTGACCAACATGGAGAAACCCTGTCTCTACTGAAAATACAAAATTAGCTGGGTATGGTGGTGCATGCCTATAATCCAGCTACTTGGGAGGCTGAGGCAGGAGAATCGCTTGAACCTGGGAGGCAGATGTTGTGGTGAGCCGAGATTGTGCCATTGCACTCCAGCCTGAGCGACAGAGCGAGACTCCATCTCAAAAACAAAACAAATAATAAGAGATGTGTAGGGTGAGATGGGGAAGGGGCACAGAGCTTCCATGGCCTGTTCGGGCATACTGCCCTCCAGGAACCTCCATGTGTTCAGCTGTCTAAAATCTCTCCAAGCTCTGTCCTTTTGCGTTTTTATGGAATCTTCTTGACTTAGGTATGATTGAAGCATGGACAACCCTGTGGAAATGTGTTTGGTCGAAAAGGGTATGCTCCAAACCCAGCAAGACCTGTCTGTTCACGTTCTTCTTGGCCTCTGTAGCATTTTTTCCTCTGGGGTATGAGGCAGGAACCCTCTCTGACAGGTAAAAGGAGTGTGGGAGGAGGTCAGAGAGATCCTGCTTACTGTAGCAAGGGCTCATAGAGGAGTTCCAGGCCATGAGTTGTAGATGAAAACTTTATCTATCTATCTATCTATCTATCTATCTATCTATCTATCTATCTATCTATCTCTATAATGGTAACAAGAAACTACCTGTTTTCCACAGTGGCTGCACCATTTTTATGTTCCCACTAGTAGATGAGAGTGCAAGTTGTTACTTTCACATTCTTGCCAGTCTTGTGGGTGTGAAATAGTATCTCATTGTGGTTTTCATTTGCATTTTCATAATAGCCGATGATATCAGACATCTTTTCAGGTGCTTATTTGCCATTCCTGTATCTTTGCTGATGTGTCTGTTAAGATCGTTTGCCCAGTTTTAAATTGGGTTATTTGTTTTCTTATTACTGAGTTTTGAGGGTGCTTTCTGTATTCTGGATATCAGCTCTTTGTGGTTCTTTGCAAAGATTTTCTTCCAGTCTGGCTTGTCTTTTCATGCTGTTAAGTGTTTTAATTTAAGAGTCAGAAGTTGTCGGTTTTGATGAAGTCTCGTTGATCACTTTCTGCATTTGTGGATTGTGCTTTTGGAGTCTTATCCAAGATACTTCTATCTAATCCAAGATCACAGATTTTTTCCTATTTTCTTGTAGGAGTTTTGTAGTTTAGGTTTTAGTTTTAAGTCTGTGAGCTAGTTTTTGTGTATGATGTGATGTTTAAATCAAAGTTCATTTTTTCATGCAAGGTGTTCAGTTGTTGCAATCCCATTTACTGAAATGATTTTCCTTTCTCTCACTGTATTGTCTCATCACCTCTGTCAAATACCAGTTGACCATATATGTGTGCGTCGTGTCTGGGCTCTGTTCTTTTCCATTGTTCTATGTATGCATCTTTATGCCAGTTCTGCACTGCTGAGGTTACTGTAGCTTTGTACAAAGGCTTGAAATCAGGTAATGTGAGGCCTCTCGCTATGCTTTTCCAAAACTGTTTAGTCTCTTCTAGTTCCTTTGGCTTTCCATAGAGATTTTAGAATTGTCATTTTTCTAGGAAAATACCTGCTTGATCTTGATTACATTGAATCTGTAAATCTGGGAGAATGCCTTCTTAATAACATTGAGTCTTTCAATCCATGAACATGGTATATTCTCCATTTATTTAGATCTTCCTGGATTTTTTTCAGCATTTTTTGTTGCTTCCAGAGTATAGATCTTACCTAAGCATTTGGTGTTTAGTGCTGTTGTACATGGTACTCTCTTTTAATTTCAATCTTCAAACTTGTTCATTGCTACTTCATTGCTTGAAATGTGAATTTTTAAACATTGACCCTGTGTCTTGCACCTTTGCTGTGTTAGAGTTCTTCAGAGTAACAGAACCAATAAGAGGATCTTATAAAAGGATATGAATATATAAAACGAGATTTATTTATGAGGAATTGGCTCATATGATTATGGAGGATGAGAAATCTCAGGATCTACTGTCTGCAAGCCAGAGAGCAAGGAAGGTTGGTGGTTTATTTCAGCGTTTGTCTGGAGGCTTGAGACTAGGAGAGTCAAAGGTATAAATCCCAGTTTGAGGGCAGGAGGAGATGGGGTAAGATGTCTCAGCTCAGCCAGGCAAGCAGGAAGCAAAACGGGTGAATTTCTCCTCCTTCTACCATTTTGTTGTATTCAGGCCCTCAAGGAATTGCATGGTGCCCATACACATTGGGGAAGGCAGTTTATTGCATCCACACATTCAAATGCTGATCTCATTAGTAAACACCCTCTGCTGGGCGAAGTGGCTCACGCCTGTAATCCAAGCACTTTGGGAGGTCGAGGCCAGTTGATCACGAGGTTGAGAAATCGAGACCATCCTGGCCAACATCATGAAACCCTGTCTCGACTAAAAATACAAAAATTAGCTGGGCATGGTGGCATGCACCTGTAGTCCCATTTACTCAGGAGACTGAGGCAGGAGAATCACTTGAACCAAGGAGGCGGAGGTTGCAGTGAGCCGAGATCGCGCCACTACACTCCAGCCTGGAGACAGAACAAGACTCCATCTCAAAATAAATAAATATAAAACACTCTCACAGACACACCCAAAAAATGTTCATTCTGGGACACCCGATAACCAGTCAAGTTCACACACAAAATTGAAAGAAAGCTCCTTTTAACTTATTTTTTAATTTTAATAGCAGTATCGAAGATGTTCAGGGATTTTCTACATGAAAAATTAACGTCTGCAAGAACAGAGTTTTCCTTTCAGCTTGTTTGCCTTTTATTTCTTATCTGAGGCCCTCCACTGCCATATTGAATGGGAGTGGTGTCTGTGCATGGTCATAGCCTTGCTCCGTCTCCCACGCTGAGGTGCAGTGGTGCGATCACAGCTTACTGCAGCCTCGAACCCCTGGGCTTGAGCAATCCTCCCAACTCAGCCTCCCAAGTAGCTGGGACCACAGTCAGGAACCACTGCGCCTGGCCCTTGCTCTTTATAAGGTTTTCATTTTGCTTTTGGTTATTATAAGGGCAGTGTTCCATGTGTTTCTTTAAAAAAATTGTTTGACAATATATGTGTAAAAACTTTGTTTTTCCTGATGACCAAATTTATATGTTCTCTCTAGAAAACTAGCAAATACTGAAATATGTCTAGAAAAAATCAGTCACCTTTAATCTACCATATCAGATAGTCACCAGCAAACATTTTGGTAGTCTCCTATGTTCTGTGCAAGTGAGCGTCTACACTTTGACAAAATGTGTTATTCCTGTATCTATGAGATAAAATTTCAAACCTCTTTAAATCTCTCCCCTGCCCCTAAGGAAGAGCAGTTACGAAACACGGTGCAGACTGCGTCAGGGCCCCTTCTTGTGAAGGGGGCATATCTTGTCCTCTGAGTGTCGTATGTTCCCATAACAGGCTCCTGCAGGAGACGGGTCACAGTCCCGAGGGAAGACA
The DNA here is from genome assembly GCA_963574635.1 of Cheracebus regulus. NCBI lineage: Eukaryota > Metazoa > Chordata > Mammalia > Primates > Pitheciidae > Cheracebus > Cheracebus regulus. Next base: position 10,068 of record CAUYQU010083740.1, read on the forward strand.
TCTGAAGGTGGAAGGAAATCCAGCCTGCTCCAGAAAACCAAAGGTGTGAAACAGCCCTGGGCCTCAGGCAGTGATGAGCATGGCAGTAAATTTTGTCTCCGTGGGTGCTAAGTTCAATTTCCCTCTTTCCTTTCTGGGAAAGATCAGAGGCAGTGAGCAAAGAGTTGGAGCATATGAATAGATTGGGGGGATGTGGGGAGGTGAGCGGGGACAGCAAGAAAAGGGGAGGTCATTTCTTCCCTGTGTGGCCCCAGAGAAAAGCCACATTGCCATCATGGTACTCCTTTGTGTGACATCAGTTGCTTGTCTACATGACTGTTTTCCCACTGGTGCTCTGAGAGCAGGACTCTTAGAGAGACTGTGAGGGCTTCATCCTGAAGTCGGGAGTTTGAGACCAACCTGGCCAACATGGCAAAAACCCCATCTCTATAAAAATACAAAAATCAGCTGGGCATGGTGGTGCATGCCTGTAATCCCAGCCACTTGGGGTTGGGGGCGTCTGAGGCAGACGAACTGCTTGAACCTGGGACGTGGAGGTTGCAGTGAGCTGAGATCAAGCCACTGCATTCCAGCCTGGGCAACAGAGCGAGACTCCATCTCAACAAATAAAGACTCAGCTGTGCTGTTCGTAATATAAAAACAGACCAGACATAGAGGAACGGGTATAGCTGTGTGCCAGTAAAACTGTTTATAGGCAGAGGAAGCGAGCTGGATTTGGCCTGTGAGCTACAGTTTGCCACTCCTGGTGTAGATGTTAGAGTTCTTACTCTGCCCTCCCCAGGCGTGGTTGAGAAACAGGCACAGTAGACCCGGCCTGCTAGTCTTCCCCATCTAATTGGGTCAAAGGCCATGCATGAACCTGGGAATGCTGGTGTGACCAGGGGACCAGAGGCCGGACCTGCCACACCTTCAAACCAGTTCTCACTCAAGGGTGATCCCAACCCCTGAGGGACACTTTGGCAGTGTCTGGAGATGTGTTTGGTTGTCCTGTCTGGGGGAAGGGGTTCTACTGATATCTGGTGGGTGGAGGCCAGGGAGGCCACTCAGCATCCTGCAATGCACAGTACGCCACAACCACAGCAAGGAAGGATCCAGTCCCGCATACTCACATGCTCGCAACGCCATGGCTAAGAAACCTTAATTTTTTTTTTAATCAGAGTCTCGCTCTATCGCTCAGGCTGGAATGCAGTGGCACGATCATGACTCACTGCAATCTCTGCCTCCCAGGTTCAAATGATTCTCCTGCCTCAGTCTCCCAAGTAACTGGGACTACAGGTGCCCGCCCCCATGCCCAGATAATTTTTAGTAGAGACAGGGTTTCACCATAATGGCCAGGCTGGTCTTGAACTCCTGACCTTGTGATCCACTCACCTTGGCCTCCTAAAGTGCTGAGATTACAGATGTGAGCCACTGTGCCTGGCTAGAAACCTTAATTTACACCACACCCTAATGATTTCAGAGGACTGCTTGTTTGAGTTCCATTGTATGGTTTTGTAGAAAATTAATTTTCTTAGTGCAAATGCTATACATGCTGATGATAAAATATTCTAGGGCAAAGTAATGGCAGACCGGACACAGTGGCTCATGCCTGTAATCCCAGCACATTGGGAGACTGAGGCGGGCGGATCACGAGGTCAAGAGATTGTGACCATCCTGGCCAAAATAGTGAAACCCTGTCTCTACTAAAAATGTAAAAATTAGCTGGGTGTGGTGGCATGCACCTGTAGTCCCAGCTACTCAGGAGGCTGAGGTGGAAGAATCTCTTGAACCTGGAAGGCAGAGGTTACAGTGAGCCAAGATCATGCCACTGCACTCCAGCTTGGCAACAGAGTGAGACTCTGCCTCAAAAAAAAAAAAAAGCAATAGCAATAAGAAGTTACCACCTCTAGCTGGGTGTGGTGGCTCACGCCTGTAATCCCAACACTTTGGGAGGCCAAGGTGGGTGGATCACCTGAGGTCAGGAGTTTGAGAAGAGCCTGGCCAACATACTGAAATCCAGTTTCTACTAAAAATACAAAAATTGGCCAGGTGCAACGGCTCACGCCTTTAATTTCGGCACTTTGAGAGGCTGAGGACGGCAGATCACCTGAGGTCAGGAGTTCAAGACCAGCCTGACCAAAACAGCAGAACTCCTTCTCTACTAAAAATACTAAAATTAGCTGGGCATGGTGGTGTGCAACTGTAATCCCAGCTACTTGGGAGGCTGAAACAGGAGAATCGCTTGAACCCGGGAGGTGGAGGTTGCAGTGAGCTGAGATCACGCCACTGCTCTCCAGCCTGGCAACAGAGTGAGACTCCATCTCAAAAAATAATAGTAATACAGCAATTAGCCAGGTGTTGATGGCGGGCACCTGTAATCCCAGTGACTTGGGAAGCTCAGGCAGGGGAATTGCTTGAACCCAGGAGGCAGAGGTTGAAGTGAGCTGATTGCTCCATTGCACTCCAGCCTGGGTGACAGGAAGGAAACTTCGTCTCAAAAAACAAAAGAGAAGATGGGAAAAGAGTAGACGGTAGACTGGGAGTATGGCATCATATCCCACTCTTAGTATCTTGTAAACTGGCAGAAAGGTCTGTTTGCATCTCTTGGGTTATACAGAATGTCTCTTTTTTCTAGTGGTACTTTAAAAATAGATTCAAGCTGATGGCTGGGAATTTCCACAGGTTTTTTTTTTCTTATAGCCTTTCCACCTAGGACAAAATTGGGTTTTTAGAAGCAAGTGGTATTGTTCAGAAACATGGCCTGTGTTTCCTGGCTTAAATGGAGAATGTCTCTTGACCGTGCTGACTTTTGGGTATTGTTTTCTTAACAGCAGATAGCAGTGGGATTGCAAAGGGGGACCTGCAGTCCACGTTGCTGGAAGGGCATGGTACAGCCCCACCTGACCTGGATCTCTCTGCCATTAATGGTAAATCATTGGTTTCACCCCTTCTGTCACTCACTGAGGATTGCAGTAGGTTTCAGTGGGCTTCCAAAGTACAGTTACTCCTTGGCCTATGATGGGGTCACATCCAACAAACCCATTGTAAATTGAAAGTGTTGTACAGGCTGGGCATAGTGGCTCACGCCTGTAATCCCAGCACTTTGGGAAGCCAAGGCAGGTGGATCACGAGGTCAGGAGTTCAAGACCAGCCTGGCCAACATGGTGAAACCCTGTCTCTACTAAAAATACAAAAATTAGCCGGGTGTGGTGGCAATCGCTTGTAATCCCAACTACTAGGGAGGCTGAGGCAGAGAATTACTTGAACCCGGGAGGCAGAGTGACAGTGAGCCGAAATCACACCACTGCACTCCAGCCTGGGCGACAGAACGAAACTCTGTCTCAAAAAAAAAATATATATATATATATATATTTAATCAAAAATACACTGAATACCTTGGTAAAGGGGATTAAACTTGCCTTTTGTCCCTTGCAAAGTGGAACAACTTTAAGCTGGATTGTTATAATTCTATATAGTTCTCAATTTATGATGGGGTTACATCCAAATAAACCCATTATTTTAAAAAGTGACAACCGGAGAGAGATCCAAGATGGCTGATTAGCAGCAGCTCAGGATTGTAGTTCCCAGTGAAAGTGCGGAGAGCGAGTGGATGCCGCACTTTCAGACGAATTTTTGTTGCCCACAGACCAGGAGATTCCCAGCGGAAGAGCCCCATGGGTTGCCAGCGCAACTCTTTTGGCTGGCTCGGCTGTTTTGCCTGTGCCCTGGCGTGGCGGTTCTCAGTGTGGAGTATACGAGACTGGGTGCCCTTTTAGTCGGGCTCGGCTGGTCCCATCCCCACAAGGAGAACAGCAATTGGAAGCGCTGAGGACTGAGAGTTTCACAGCAAGCACAGCCAAACCTGGGAAGATCCAGCTCTGTGGGGAATGGGCATCTGCCAAAGGAAAACTAAGAAACAGAAAAAACTTCATCCCTGGGCAGAGAGAGATCCAAGATGGCCGATTAGCAGCAGCTCAGGATTGTAGCTCCCAACGAAAGCGCAGAGAGCAAGTGGAGCCGCAATTTCAGACGAATTTTTGTTGCCCACAAACAGGAAGATTCCTGGCGGAGGAGCCACATGGGTCACCAGCGTGACTCTTTTGGCTGGTGTGGCTGTTTTGCCGGCGCCCCAGCACGGTGCTTCTCGGTGTGGAGTATACGAGACTGGGTGCCCTTTTAGTCGGGCTCGGCTGGTCCCATCTCCACAAGGAGAACAGCAATTGGAAGTGCTGAGGACTGAGAGTTTCACAGCATGCACAGCTGAACCCGGGAAGGCCTAGCTCTGTGGGTAAGGGGCGTCCGC
>CAUYQU010083741.1:0-19602 GCA_963574635.1 Cheracebus regulus
TTCCCTTGCTAGTGAGAAATTGTGATCTCTTGGAGGAGAGACATTCTGGTTTTGGGTGTTTTCATCCTTTTTGTGCTGTTTTTTTCCCGTCTTTGTGGCTTTACCTACCTGTGGTCTTTGTAGTTGGTGACTTTCAGATGGAGTCTCTGAGTGGACGTGCTTTTTATTGACAATGAAGTTATTTCTTTCTGTGTTTTAGTTTTCCTTCTGACAGTCAGGCCCCTCTGCTATAGGACTGCTGGAGGTCCAAACCAGACCTTCTTGCCTGGGGTTTACCTGCGGTAGCCTCTGGGTTCTCAATGGGAACTACACTCCAGAGCTGTTCCTAATCAGCTATTTTGAATTGTCTATCAATGTGCATTTTTAAATGAAGTGTGATTTTTGATAAATCCTCACTTGGAAACAGCTTTGCAGAGGTTTTGATAGCAGTATGTGCCCAGCATAGTGTCCTAAAATTTCAAATATTTGCAGTTTCATTTTGAAATTAATTTGCATTGTGTTATCTTATATGAACAAATTCAAAACAAATAAAATGTTTAAGATAGGGAGAAAAAAACACTGAGTGTTGAAGAATGTTGGGATGTAAAGTTAATTGGCAGACATGCATCTTTGTGTGAAATGTGGAGAGATATTTGAGAGAGAACTGTTGAGTGGTCAGTCTTTTGGTGGATATTTTTGTGCTTTGACAGCTTTATTTTCATATACAGATCAGTAAGTGGATATTTTTCCTGATGAGTACTCTGCTAACGTGTCCATGCCTTTACACCAAGTTCCACATATGTGTATATATGTATACACTTGTATGTTCTACCTTGGACATAGACTATTTGTCTGTATCTCACATATTCAGGCACAGGTGGCTTTTAAAAACACACAGTACTGAATTACTAGTGACATCATTTACAGTTGGATCATTGCATCAGTTCAGTACTATTCTTCACAATGGGCCCAGAGATGAAAATGTAACAGCTGTGCACTTCTACCAAGTAATTGAAACTTAACGCAAGTGTTATATTAAAGTTTGGGTGGCTTGTGTTTCTTTGTGCACATATTTATTAATTTTTAAAAATACATGTTTTTAAGAAAGACTATCTAGAGTAAAATTTAGATTTCTTTTACAAATGCTATTTATATGTGTATGTTTGCTTTACAGCATTTTTCACAGATTCCATTTCTTTCAAAATGACTAATTTTAGATGTTCAACACATTCTTAACACCACCACCATTCACACTTCTGCTGAGCATCTTATTCTTTGAGATTCTAGCATCTCAGCAGTCACTCAAATGTTGCAACATTCCATTAAAGATAAATCATGTCTAAAAAGAAAAAGTGTTCCCTCAAGATTTGATCTCTAAACAAGTGCCATTTAATAGTATTTTCTGCAACTGTGGGAATGTTCTATAATCTGAGCTGCCCAGTATGGCAGCTACTAAGCACATGTCGCTGTTGTTCATTTGAAATGTGGTTAGTGAGACTGAAAAACTGTCTTTAATTTTAAATTTAATAAATATAATTGATTAAAAATGTTACAACTCTCTTGTTTCTTTTTACCATTCAAGGTGTACAATATGTTAACATACATACATTGTGTAATGATTATCATAATCTAGTTAAATAACTATGCTGTACATCAGATCCCAGAATTTGTTCCACTTAAAACTGAAAGTTTGTACTCTTTGATCAATACCTGGTCAGTTCCCCCTACCCCCTCTCTCCAGCCCTTGGCAATCACCATTCTACTCTGCCTTCTAAGTTCGAATTTTTAAAAGACCACATATGAGATCATGCAATATTTGTATTTCTGTGCCTCACTTACTTCACTTAGCATAATGTCCTCCAGGTTCACCTATGTTGTCAAAACGCAGGATTTCCTCCTTTTTAATTGTGGAGCGATGTCCACTGTATATACCATCATTTCTTTACTCATTCATTTGTCAATATACACTTAGGTTTTTTCCATATCTTGACTATTGTGAATGGTGTTGCAATGAACATGAAGGTTCAGATAACTCTTAGACACACTGATTGAGATTGCTGGATCATGTTGTAGGTCTATTTCTTAATTTTTAAGAGACCTCCATACTCTTTCCCATAATAACTACATCAATTTAGATTTCCATCATTAGTGTACAAGGGTCTCCTTTTTCCACACTTTCGCTAGCACTTGCTATCTCTTGACTTTTTAATAATAGTCATTCTCACAGGTCTGAGATGATAACTCATTTGATTTGTATTTCTCTGATAATTAGTGATGATGAGCATCTTTTCATACACTGTTTGGTCATTTATATGTCTTCTTTGAAAAAATTCAATTCGGGTCCTCTACCTATTTTAATTAGGGGATACATGTGTATGTGTTTTTTGGGGGGGGTTTGTTGGTTTGTTTTGCTATTGAGTTGTATGCGTTCCTATATATTTTGTATATTAACCCAGATTAATTAAATATATAGTTTTAAAGTATTTTATTCCCTTGCATAGGTTACCTTTACATTTTGTAGTTTCCCTTGATGTGCAGAAGCTTTTTAATTTGATGCAAATGCAATTCCACTTGTTTATTTTTGCTTTTGTTAACTGTGCTTTGATGTCACACTCAAACAAAGCATTGCCAAGACCAATGTCAAAGAGCCCTTTGCTTTCTTCTAGGCTTTTGATATTTTCACATCTTACATTTTAGTCTTTAATCTATTTCAAGTTAATTTTTATATATGGATTAAGACAAGGGTCCAATGTTATTTATTTTCATGTGGATGTTCCTTATTTTAAATGTGTTTATTAAAGAGATTTTCCTTTAGCTTTTTATTGGCACTATGGTCAAAGATTAATTGACCATGTATACGTGGGTTTATTTCTGGGCTTTCTATTCTGTTCCATTGGTTTGCATGTCTCTTTTTATGCCAACTACAAACTGTTTGATTTTACTACAGCTTTGTAATATAGTTTGAAATCATGGAGCGTTATGCCTCCAGAATTTTTTTCTCTCAAGATTGCTTTGACTCTTTGGGGCTTTTACAGTTCCATACAAATTTTAGGATAGGTTTGTGTGTGTGTGTGTGTGAAAACTTCCTTTGGAATTATAATATAATTACACTGAATTTGAAGATCACTTTAGATCATATGGACTTTAAAAATGTTCACTAATATACATTTAAGTCTGTATAGTCAAATGTGTCTTATGGCTCCATATAGGACAGCACAGTCTACTCCAAATCTCTCTCTCTTATATAAAAATATAGTAAGGCCAGGAACAAAAATAATGGCTCATTTGCTTCATTCCTTCATTTTAATATGGACAGGGGCAGAAAAATTCTAGGCAGAAAAGGGAGGTTCATGACAAAAACTCTATCTTCAAGTCAAAAAGCCTGAAACCCACAGCCCAAAGTGAGAACTTTTCTCCCTGTCTTCCAGCTCAGATGTTGCCTTTTCCTAAACTACCCATGGTCCCCTGCTGTCCTTCATCCTGTGCCTATAAATAACCCAAACTCAGCCAACAAAGAGAAGAAGCAGCTGGACATCAGGGACAATGACTGGAGGTGAGAGACAAGTGGCTTGACTTCAGAAGGACAGCTTGATGGCGTAACTTAGGAGATGAATCCAGCTGGAGATGTTCAGACATCAGGGGAGGATTACCTATCCCCCCTATCCCCTTTTCAGCTCCCCTTCTTGTTGAGAGCCACTTAACGGCAGCCGCCTTAGCTGAAAAGGCAGATGGCCCACTGAGCTGTTACCACTCAAGTTGTCCATTGATGGCAGAGCTAAAAGAGCACGGTAACATGGCCTCTGTGGCTCTGTGGGTGGCAGACATCCCCATCTAGATGCTTCCACCAGGCCCACATGGAGGTTGCTCCTGCCAGCACTCAAAAGTGCCCACTTGGGCACCTGCATGCTCCCTCCTACAAGGGGTAGAATGCAGCAGGTGTGAGTGAGTGGAGTTTGATCCCTCCAGTGCTAATGTGGAGGCCAGTTCCAGCACTCGTGCACTGCAGCCTCATTCATTCACACAATCCTTCCCATGAGGCTCTGAGAGTGACAGGATCAGTAAACTAGGCACCCATCACAAGAGCAGCGAAAGGGTCAAAGAAATATTCTGCTTCAATTTGACCTATCGTTCAGTATCAGTCCTTACTGTGTGCTCACCATTTTCTAGGTAATGTACTAATCTGAGGGTAATCAGTCATGAAGACATATGTTACGCCAAGAAGCTTATGGCATATTCCTATAGCAAGGAGTACTATCCCTCGCTCTCAAACACGTGCTCTGCATGAGGAAAAAATGCTTATAGGAGAAATGCCAGCAAGAACAAAGGTGTGTGCATGTGTATATTATATTGTTGCGTGTTTTAAGAAATGGGTATATATGTATATATGTCTGTGAGTTTTTGAGTCATTGGCTGGGTTTCCTGGAAGATGACTTTAAGAGGGAGATTTGTGTATAGGAAATGTATTGGGAAGTTTCTTGAGATTGGACAGAGAAAAATATTAAATTGAAATAAAGTCACAGAAAATATCTCAATTGATCTTACAAGTTTCTCTGAACCATGGAATTACCGGACCTCAAATGAAGTAGGGTGCTATCAACCAACTATTGAATTAGTGCATTTCCTTGAGAGATTCTGCAAACCACCCAGAGCTGCCAGCCTTTTGAGAAGCTGTCATACACATGCCTGTGAGACTGAGAGACAGAGAAAGAAAGAGAAAGATTAGAGGAGGAAAGTTAAAGTGGAAAAATGATTACTCTTTTTCTTGACATTTTTTTTTGTTATATTAATCATTTGGACTTAAGGAGTACATGAATGATTTAATATTCTTTGCTATATTGCATTAAAAGTTCTTTAATTAGATAATCATTTTAATGATTTTAAAAATGATAGTTTTTTTATTGAATGTTATGAGATTTTTCACAGAAAATAACTGTCTTTAAAATGCTTTATAAGTTTAAGAGCATCTGAAAACCATGAAGTCCATGAAAACCATGATATTTTAGTTCAGTTACTTTCAGATTAGCCAATTTTCAGATTCAGCCTCCAAAGAGTAGAGATCTGTCGGGCTTGCCTCTAGGTCCTCAGCATCTAAACAGAGTAGATTCTAAAAACAAATAGTTGAACAAATTAGTATATAAAGCTCTTCTTTGTTTCTATGGAGAAGTTGTCATAATTTCTGCAACATAAGGAAGTGTTTCTGAAGTGGATTTCTCCTCCTTTGTTTCTTCCTCTTCCACTCATCCTTGGTAAAGCGCAAGTCTGATCACGAGACTCTCTCTAATATCCTCAATTACTATGAAAATAAAGTTAAAATCCCTTTGTAATTCATGATATAAACTTCATAGCCTTGCAGGGGATTGTACAATATCTACCATACAATTTGCACCCAACCATGCTTCACTACTTACTCCATCTTGCTCGTTGATACCTCTATATCTCACCATTGATTTTCCTCTGCTTTCAATCACTTTTCCAAAAGCTCCATCTGGTAAATTATTATTTACCCTTTAAGAATTAGCACAAGTTAATGTCACTCAGAGTTGAGTTTCGTAATACCTTACAACTAGAGAGTTCATCACTCTTATTACTCCTTGAGAGTTTTTTTCCCCCCATTTTTTATGAACATCTCACCCTTTCTGTGCTCTCCTTGAGGGATGAGGTCTGCAACCCTGGTAAGTACATTTGTGACACTATTGTTATTAGCTTTCTGAATGTGGTTTAGGTCTTTCCAATGAGATGCACTCAGAAGGGTTTTAGAAAGTGAAGGAAGCAGAGGCTTTCTTCTTGCAGCTGTGATGCATCATGAGTAAAATTTAGCTAACTTGAGTTAGCAATAATCAGATTCTATCTTTTGCCCTGTGGCTCCTCTGACGCTGTGGGATAGCTTTGTTATCAGTAGTTCTAACTATTTCTTGACCTCTGAGTGGAAAATGTAAAGCTTGACCTTAGCATCTACAATCCACTCTCTGGGTTCTACTTTCTCAGCCTTTCTAATAATGCTGTAAGACCTTGTTCACTGAATTAGCCATTTTTCTGCATGAAATAACTTTAGTGAGCATATTCCCTCCAATATACCCTGAAAAAACATGCATTTAGTTGGCTTCCATGAAGAACTTATGGATCAAGAATTTATAAACACACTGAAAGGATGAGTATTTCCAGTATGCTATATAAATTTGTTTTTGTTTTGCCTTCTTCAAAGTAAGAAGTAAAATGTAATAGCATTTCAGGGTGACAAATGAGAATGCTCCTAAGTACAAGAGTATTGTATTACAAATCTAACTCTCCTGGGGCTTAAGAAAACTTTGAATCTTCCTTTGGATAAGACAAAATAATGCAACCTACAGAATGCATGCAAATTTTAGGATAGTTTGAAGAATTATAAAAATTATAATTTTTATACCACTGTTTTATACCACAACAACAAATATCACTGTTACTATATTAAGTAGAATTTTTTGCTTAAACATGTTGATGGAAGTTGCATGTAAAAATATAGATTTATAATGGCCTTACAAATATTATATAGCCAGATACATATATTATTACATTAAGAGGTGATTGTTTTCATTAAAAGTGGCAATTTACAAATCAAATAATTCATTGTTATGGTCTTTTGTATCCTAGATTTTTCTAGTATATTTAAAATAAAATTTGAATAATCAAAACAAAATTTGTGCATAACCCTGGAATTCAATTAAAATATATGGTAAATAGCACCCATATTGTACTCAGTCTTGAAATAAGTATTATAATGAAATAAATATCAATAATAATAAGGTACATTAGGCAAAAACTAGGTCTGAGAATTTATTCGCTTGAACCTCTTACCTTATTCTTCAAAGACAATAGTTCTATCAGCAGAGTAATAATATATATCAAACTTCACTTACCCTACAGTTTGCTTTAATGAGGCTCATTACCTTAGGTTTCAATAATCATTGTAAGATACTTGTTATCTCTCAATCTAACATGTGGTGGAACTGAGTTATTCAGAAACAAACAGAAAGTCATTCCTCTCTGCCTAGATAGAGCATTTCTTATTGTTCAAAATCGTATTCCAGCACACAGTAATGTAATCATCATGCTGAGACTGTTAGTAATAACCCTTACTACTCAAGTGGCTTCTTTGAACAGCTGCTCTGACACAATTCTAAATCCCATTCCTCTGAAGGATAACAAATAATGACTATGACTATAGAAACATTTGAAATCTTAATGAGATACCTTATGAAGACATTTACATGGCACCAGCAGTGTGCCAACACAGATTGCCCATTCCCTTATATCAGGCACTGTCTTTGAATCTGATGGGAACATCAAAGACATCATGTGTACCTTCTATATGAAACAAAACAATCTGAAATTTTGAGCATATAAAGTTAGAAAAAGTCAGAACATTTTTCTATGCAATATATTTGATATGAACAAAATCCATCTTTGGATCTAAAAATTGAGTTCTTTATGCCACAGTGTTTCTGACTTAAGCCATGTTATGATATAATAAAAGTTATGAAAATCTAAATAATTACTAAGATTTAATGAAATTATTTAAAATTAGTTAACATTTCTTATGGTTATTCAAGGCCTAAATTATTAGAACTATTCATTTTTGCAAGAAAGAACACATAGTTCATAGATTGAAGGGTCTGACCAAAGTTTAAGAGAGAGGAAAAAAGAAAAAATATTGAAGGGTACATATTTATGAACAGACATATATTGATGTATAATTAATTACTTTATGCCAAAACATAAACATGGTAGAAAATGATTTTAGCTTCCTACTCAATCAATGAAAATAAGTTTTTTATGTTGGTTGGATTTAATGTGATCATACCACATCTTTAATTATTATGAATTTTTGCAAACATATACAATTAGGAGACAATTCTTTCAATATTAATCAAAATACTTGGTTTAGTCATTTTTAGGTTTTTCTATTATTTGTGTATTGTACTATGTTTGTCCAGATTTCTATCAATTTTATACTAAGAAGTTTTTGGTTAACATTCTTTTTCTCTTTTAGCAAACTTTGATCATAAGAAAATTATAATATATTCTTTAAGTTTTATAAATCTCTTCCATATGAAGCCTTTTGCTAAAGGAGAGTGTTATTAGATATACTTTAATATTTAGATCATATTTTAAACTTTATTGAGTCATTGTTATACCATTAAATATCTAGCTATTTATTAATATAAATGTTTTAACTTAAATTGTTATAATATATTGTTTCTTTCTAAAGTTATATTTCAAACCTGAATAGTCTAGGCAATTATGATCAAAAAGAAAAATGCTTGAGGCCAAACACTGTCTGATTTTAAACTATATTACAAAGCTATATTAACTAAAACAGCACAGTACTAGTATTAAAGTAGATACTTCAAACAATGACACAGAATAGAGAGCCCAGAAACGAACACAAATCTGTAAAGTAAATTGGCTTTTAACAAAGGTATAAAGAATAAACAATAGGAAAACGTATTTGATAAATAGTATTGGGCACACTGAATATCCACATGCAAAATCATAAAACTAGACCCTTATTTTACACCATGTGCACCAATCCACTCATAATGATTTAAATACTTAAACACAAATCCAGAAACTGTAACACTACCAAAAGAAAACATGGGGGAAAACTACATGACATTGATATGAACAATTATTTTTTTTAATTTGACCACAAAAGCACAGGTAACAAAAGCAAAAGTAGACAAATAGGATTACATAAAATCAAAAAGCTTCACCACAGCAAAGGAAACAACAGTGTGAAGAGACAACCTACAGAGTGACAGAAATTGCAGGCATACCTCAAGGAGATTATAAATCAAGTTTCGGACCACTACAATATAGTGAATATTGTAATTAAGTCAAATCACATAAACTTTTGGGTTTCCTGGTATACATAAAAGTCATGTTTACACTATACTGTAGTCTATTAAGTGTGCAATAGCATTATGTCTAAAAACATAATGTGTAAACCTCAACTAAAACTACTTTATTGTGAGCCAAACACAGTGGTTCATGCCTGCAAACCCAGCATTTTGGGAGGTTGAAGCAGGAGGATTGCTTGAGGTCAGGAGTTCAAGACCAGCTTGGCCAACACGGAGAAACTCAGTCTACTAAAGATACAAAAATTAACTCGGCATAGTGGCCCACCCCTGTCATTCCAGCTACTTGGAAGGCTGAGACACTAGAATTGCTTGAACCTGGGAAGTGGAGGTTGAAGTGAATCATGATTGGACCACTGAACTCCAGCCTGTGTGATCAAAACAAAAACAAAGCAAAATGAAACTTTATTACTAAAAAAAGGCTAGGATCATTTTAGCCTTCAGTGAGTTGTAATCGTTTTGCTAGCATTCACACCATGCTGTAGGCTACTAAGTGTGCAATACCAATATGTTTGAAAAACAACATAATACATATTTTAATTTAAAATATTTTATTGCTAAAAAATGCTAACAAGTGGCCAGGCATGGTGGCTCATGCCTGTAATCCCAGCACTTTGGAGGCCAAGGCAGGTGGATCATGATGTCAAAAGATCAAGACCATCCTGGCCAACAAGGTGAAACCTTGTCTTTACTAAAAATACAAAAAATTTAGCTGGGCATGGCGACAGGCGCCTGTGGTCCCATCTACTTGGGAGGCTGAGGCAGAAGAATCACTTGAACCCAGGAGTTGCAGTGAGCTTAGATTGTGCCACTGCACTCCAGCCTGGTGACAGAGCAAGACTCAGTCTCAAAAAATACAAATAAAAATAAATGCTAACAATTTTTGAGCCTTTAGTGAGTCATAATTTATTTGCTGGTGAAGGATCTTGCCTCAGTTTTGATGGCTGCTAATTGATCAGGGTGGGAGTGGTAAAAGTATGAGTAGCTGTGACAATTTCTGAAAATAGAGAGAATATTGAAGTTTGTAGCACTGATAGACAGAAGATCTACCATTTCACAGGAAGATTTTTCTATGGAATGTAATGCTGTTTAACAGCATTTTACCCACAGTAGAACTTTCAATACGGCTATCAATCCTTTCCAACCCTACTGCTGCTTTATCAACTAAGTCTATGTAACATTCTAAACCTTCTGTTGTCATTTCAACAAGATTCACAGAATTTTTATCAGATAGAGTGTCCATCTCAAGAAACAACTCTCTTTGCTCGCCCATAAGAAGCAACTTCTTACGCATTTCAAGTTTTCCTATAAGATTGCAGCAATTCAGAGACATCTTCAGGCTCCCCTTCTAATTCTAGTCCTGTTGTGGTTTCTACTATATCTGCAATTACTTCACCCAGTAAAGTCTTGAACCCCTAAAGTAATTCACAAGGATTCAAATCAGCTTCTTCCAAACTCCTGCTAATGTTGATATTCTGACCTCTTCCCATGAATCATAAATGTTATTAATGGCATCTAGAATGAGTCTTTGATTTTTAATGTGCTTAATTCTGATCCATCAGAGGGATCACTATATGGCTGCTGTAGCTTACAAAATGTATTTTTTAAATAATAAGACTTGAAATTCAAAATTACTTTTTAAACTATGGCTGCAAAATAGATATTTTGTTAACAGGCATGAAAGCAACATTAATATTCTTATACATCCCTATCACATCCTTCTGGGTGACCAGGTGCATTGTCAACAGGCAGCACCATTTTGAATTTTTTTTTTTTTTTTTCTGAGCAGTAGGTTTCAACAGTGAGCTGAAATTATTCAGTAAACTGTGCTGTAAACAGATATGCTGTCATCTAGGTTTTGTTGTTCAATTTATAGAACACAAGCAGAATAGATTTAGCAAGATTTTTAAGGGCCCTAATTGGCTTCCACTCAAAGTCACCAGCTGATTTAGCCCCTAACAGGGGCTTTGAAGCCAAGCATTGATTTCTCCTCTCTAGCTCTGATGGTCCTAGAGACATTTTTGTCTACTATAGAGCTATTCATCTGCACCGAAAATATGTATTTTATTGTAGCCACTTCATCAATGTTCTTAGCTAGATTTTTCTGGATAACTTGTGCAGGTTCTACAACAGCATGGGTTTCTTCACCTTGGACTTTTAAGTTATAGAGATGGCTTCTTTGCTTAAACTTCATGAGCCAACTTCTGCTAGTTTCCAACTTCCTCAACTCTTTCACTTTACATAACATTGAGTGAATTAAGAACTTGTTCTGGATTAAGCTTTGGGTTTTGGAAATACTGAAGCTGGTTTTTAATCTCCTATCCAGACCACTAAAACCTACTCCATATCAGCAATAATATTGTTTGGGTTTCATATTATTCATGTATTTACTAAAGTAGCACTTTTAAATGCCTCAAGAACTTTTCTTTGCATTCATTACTTGGCTAACTGTTTGACCCAAGGGGCCTAGCTTTTAGCCTGTCTCAGATTTCAGCATGCCATCCTCACTAAGCTTAATTAATTCTAATGTTTGGATTAAGTGAAAGATGTGTAACTCTTCCTTTTACTTGAACAATTAGAGGCCATTGTAAGGTTATTAATTGGCATAATTTTAACATTCGTGTGTCTCAGGGAGTAGGGAGGCCTCAGGGGAGAGAGAGAGAGAGAGAGAGAAAGAAAGAGAGAGAGAGAGAGAGATGAAAACAGCTTGTCAGTGGAGCAGTCAGAATACACACATTTATCAACTAAGTTTGCTGTCTTATATGGGTGTGGTTCACAGCTCTCCAAAACAATTGCAAAGGTAACATCAGAGATAATTGATCACAAATTACCATAACATATATAATAATGATAAAAATGTTTCAAATATTGTAAGCAATGCCAACATGTGTCACAGAGTAATGAAGTGAGTACATTGTGTTTAAAAAATTGCACCCCTTAGACCTGCTGGACTCAGCGTTGCCACAGACTTTCAATTTGTAAAAAACATGCTATAAAGTACAGTAAAGCAATGTGCAATAAAACATGGTATGTTTATATTTGCAAGCCATACATTTTATAAGAATTTAACATAGCATTCAAAATATATAAGAAACTGAAGCAATTAAATACAAAAATTTTAAGTAACCTGATAAAAAGAATGAGAAAAGGACATCGATGGACATACAAAAGAAACATACCAAAAAAGAAGGCATAAAAATGACTTATAGATACATAGAAAATTGTTCAATACCATGAATCATTACAGAAATGTAAATTAAGCCTCAATGAGATATCATCTCACGTGTGTCAGAATGGCTACTATCTGTAACCACTCCAGAATACTGCGTGGAGTTCAAAAATAAAAAAATCCAAAAATAGAATTACCACATGATCCAGAAATCCTACTCTGAGTATCTACCTAAAAGACTTGAACTCAGCTTTTCAAAGAGATGTCTGCATCCCCATGTTCATTGCAGCTCTCTTCACAATAGCTGAGTTATGGAATGCACCTCAGTGTTCATCTACTGATGAATGGATAAAGCAAACATTCTGTATGTACACAACAGAATATCAGTCAACATTTGAAAAGAAGGAAATACTCTCATTTGTGACAACACGGTGGAACGAGAGAATGTTGTGGTAAGTAAAATAAGTCAGGCACAACAAAACAAGTGTTGCATATTCTTTCATACATATTAAAACTAAAACAACTGAACTCCTAGAATCAAAGAGTAGAATGGTGGATGCCAGAGGCTGGGGAGTTTGAGTAATGGGGAAATAATGGTCAAAGGGCATGAAATCTCAAGTCAGACAGAGGAAACAGGTTTTCTCTATTGTTTTTTTTGAGATCAATTTCAAAGTGTGGTAAATATAATTGATACTGTACATTTTTAAATTGCTTAGTGAGTAAATTTCAAATGTTCTTCCTACAAAAATGATAAGTATTTGAAGTGATGAGTAAGTTAACTTGTTTTAATTATCCCTTATTGTATTCATGAATCATACCATCACTTTATACACTGTAAATATATATACTTATAAATTGTCAACTTACAATAAAATAAAAAATATAGTTCTACTTTATCTATAAGTACAAATCTATGTTCATTTTTTATGTATTACTAGATACTTTTTTTCTGTGATTTTTCAAAGATAGTTCTATTTTACCAGTTTTTTATTAAATCAGCTTTTTGTACTCTTTTAGAGTGTTCTGTTTTCTATATGGCTATTTTAAATCTTGCGTTATTTTCTAGCTCATTCTATTTTTGGCTTTTTAAAGTTTTTTTATTTTCAATATGTTAGCAATTAATTTTCAATATTATCTTTTTTAGACTAGAAATAGTAAAGTTAGGAACGGTCATGTAAGTATATTCATAAATTTAGTATAACATTTCTTCACCGTCTCTCATAAGACCCATTGCAATTTCTTGCTGTTCACATTTATCATTGAAGTGTTTCTCTTTGACACAAGCAATAATCTTTGCCTTTATTTCAGTTTTATTTGTTTTTGAATTCAGTATTCCTGTCTGCCCTTGACACACACTTTCTTAGTACACTCTTCTGTCATTTTCTTCCACATTGGATATATATATATATTTTTATTATTTGTTGTTGAGTGGGAAACCTTTTTTATAATATATGTTACTGCATCAGATTTATTAAAATGATAAACATGTGCGGCCTTCACTTTATCACTGTATTTACTATTTATGTTTTTTTTGTGACTTAAAAATATTTCACAGTACAGTTTGGTTTTTATTTTCTTTACATTATATACATAATTTTCTATTTATTTGGAAAGTATATTAGATTCCCTATATAAGCAAGGATACAATTGCTATAGTCACATATTCTCCTAACTCCCTTTAACAACATAATCTTATATTATTACATTATATTTCTTAGTCTATACTTTTATACATTCAAATATCCTTACACTCCTATTGCTCAATTTATCAGCACAATGTTCTCCTTGATTATAAAATAGGAAAACATTAGTGTACTCATACTCTCACTCTTTCTCTTTAAAAACTGTATTTGTATTTTCTTTATATTTTCAGTTTATTACATACATAGTCTCTTTAATCATCTTAGTTTTCAAGTTTTGGTCTTATATGCACGTAATATTTTTCTTAGCTGAATAACAAAGTATTACACGTTTAACAATTTAATATAACAAATTTCCTATCTCACAGTTTTTGAGTAAGAAGGCCCAGCTTGGCCTACATGAGTCCTCTGCTCAGGGTCTTACATATGACGGCAATGAGGGCAGAAGCAGCACTAGAGTTTCATTTGAGGCTTTGTGTCCTTTCTGGCCTTCACACTGTAGAATTTATTTTCTTGTTGCTGGATGAAGTGGCTTACTTCTTTATGGCCAAGAAGAAAGAATCAGATTTCTTCTGTCTATGACACCTACGATGTTCTATAAAGGGCTCACCTGATTTGATCAGATTCATCCAAAATAATCTTCCTTTCACTAAAGTCAACTTATTACAGGGCTTAATGACATCTGCAAATTTCCTTCAACTTTGCCATTCAACAGAACAGAAGCAGAGAAGTAATGTTCCTAAACTTTGCCACATTCTAATGGTTAGAAGATGAAAAGGACTGAATTTTTCAAGGGTGTGGTCATGGAGTCTCATGTTATTGTTCTGCCTATCACAAAACATAAGGCAATTTAGTTAATTCCACTGCAAAGTCTTTTGCTGTCACTTCACCATTTCTTATTTGACTGAAGTTTATCTTCTAATAGTTTATTCAAGAAATATTCTTGAAAACGGCTTTCTTTGAGCTCTTAAATGCTTGACAGATTGATTTGTTACTTTTACATTTGAATGACAGTTTGCATGCTCAAAAATTATTGATTCATACTTTCCTTTCTTGGCGGCTCTGCAGGCATTGCAAAAGTCCTTTTTAGTTCACTGCTAATGATGGAAAATGTTTGGCCAGCCTATTGTTTTATATTGAAAGGTAGAATAATATTTTGTTTTATTGCCAATGGACGTATTGATGATTTTAAATCAATTGCTTCATTATGATATTTCTAATATTGATCATTCTGTTAATTTTTTTCTAAGACCCAATGTGTCTTTTTCAATTGGTGATTTCAATGCTTTTTAATGAAGGTTTTCCTGAATTTCATGTTATTTTATATTTTTAAATTTATTTTTTAAACTTTTTTAGTTCTCTTATTTACATATTGGATCCTTTGTGCTGCCTCTAAGTAATTATTCTTTTTCTCTTGACATCATGTGATTTTTCTCTTATGATTTTCTCAGGGGTCAGCCAGTGCATAGTTTGTTTCTCCAGTTCTGACATATTTTTCTGAGATTTTATTTGTCTGCTTTATATTCTAATTTCCGTGATGTTTGCACATCACAGAAGTAAAACAATACATAGATTTATTTTGTATGTAAATGTAACAGCAAAATATTGGTCATAATGTTTACATTGATTGTTAGTAATTGTTTTGCTGCCATCTCTTTTTTTTTTTGTGTGTGTGACAGATATTGCTCTGTAGCTCAGACTGAAATGCAATGGCAGATCTGAGCTCACTGCAACCTGCAACTCCCAGGTTCAAGCAATTCTTGTGCCTCAGCCTCCCCAGTAGCCAGGTCTACAGGCACCCACCACCACACCCAACTGTTTTTTGTATTTTTAGTGGAGATGAGTTTTCACCATGTTGGCAAGGCTGGGATCAAACTCCTGGCCTCAGGTGATCCACCCTCCATGGCCTCCCAAAGTGCTGAGATTACAGGCATGAACCACTATTCCTGGCCTGATTTTTGTTTTCTGGTGAGTGTTAACATTCTTTTTTTGTTTTCCTTTTTATTCTTTTCCTTTTATACCTTGTAGACCACATGCTTGACATTTTGTATTTTACTTGTACTTGAATGATGTAATTAATTCCTGATTCAACTTTTATCAGATGAAGCACAGTCATGAAATAGCATAGCAGGGAATTTACTTAGAAAACAAGAGTATCTCCGAGGACAGCCTTTTAGCCTATATTTCTGTTAGACAAAAATAATCAACTGTCTACAGAAAGGATACTAACAGTGCAACATAGTTGCCTTCCACCAACCTACTACACTCTGATAGCCCTTCAATTTTCTCTTCTAAAACTGCTTTTAAATAACTATTTAGGTATCTCTACACCTCGTAACATTGATCTTAACCTTATGCCAATGTTAACCACTTAATATTTTGGTGCATTCATGGTATGTTATTGAATAGTGTCCTCCAGAATGCTAAGACTTTCTTCATTTGTTGTCGTATCAAGTTTCTGCTAAGTATTGTGCTTCTATTTCAAGAAAAAAATATATATCTTATGACCAATATTTCACATTGTTTTGACATTGTTATAAGTTCTTATTTCACTCTCTTCTATTTTGTAATGCCTTTTTTCTTTAAATTTATTTTTTTAGTTAACTATTTGAGTATCGCCAGCATACTGAATTTCATCCAGACATTAGACCATTTTATAAAATCATTTTCATCTAGATTTAACTAACATACTACTTGAAAAGTTGTTTTTTACTTTCTTAACATTCGTTTTTGGGTTTTCATTCTGGCATTTTGGAAGTCAGTATACTATACTATAGGAAGTTTCCTTTTCAATTTTACTCTTATTATTTCAACTATGTTTTGATCTTTCATTTTCTCCTAACCAATAGTTTTCTAGTATCTGTACCTGATGTACTATCTTTTTACACTAGAGGCCTTTGTTGACATTTTATAACCTTATAAATGTAATAAAATATAAGGCTTTCAACAATATGGTGGTAACTATGGAGATCCACTTGAAGCATAGTTACTTTCATCATCTTTTTACAGTTCCATGACTTCAAGTGATATATATTGTTTCAAATTGTTGCCTTGAGTACAGTTGCCAAATAAAATACAGTGTGAAATTAAATTTGAATTTCTAATAAATAGTGAATTTTTAAAAATTATAAACAT
Organism: Cheracebus regulus; assembly: GCA_963574635.1. Classification (NCBI taxonomy): domain Eukaryota; kingdom Metazoa; phylum Chordata; class Mammalia; order Primates; family Pitheciidae; genus Cheracebus; species Cheracebus regulus. The sequence continues at coordinate 16,818 of CAUYQU010083741.1, forward strand.
GCTCCACACACATAGACTCAAAATAAAGGGATGGAAGAGGATTTACCAAGCAAATGGAAAGCAAAAAAAGCAGGGATCACAATCCTGGCCTCTGATAAAACAGACTTTAAACAAACAAAGATCAAAAGAGACAAAGAAGGGCATTAAGTAACAGTAAAGGTATCAATGTAACAAGAAGAGCTAATCATCCTAAATACATATGCACCCAGTACAGGAGCACCCAGATACATAAAGCAAGTTCTTAATGACCTACAAACAGGCTTAGACTCCCATACATTAGTAGTGAGAGACTTTAACACTCCACTGTCAATATGAGGCAGATCAATGAGACAAAAAATTAACAAAGATATTCAGGACTTGAACACAGATCTGGACAAAGTGGATCTAATAGACATCTACAGAACTCTCCACCCCAAATCCACGGAATATACATTCTTTTCAGCACCACATGACACTTATTCTAAAATTGACCACATAATTGGAAGTAAATCACTCCTCAGCAAATGCAAAAGAACAGAAATCATAACAACCAGTGCAATCAAATTAGAACTCAGGATTAAGAAACTCACTCAAAACTGCACAACTGCATGGAAACTGAACAACTTGCTTCTGAATGACTACTGGATAAATAATGAAAAGAAGGCAGAAATAAAGATGTTCTTTGAAACCAATGAGAATGAAAGCACAACATACCAGAATCTCTGGGACACATTTAAAGCAATGTGTAGAGAAAAATGTATAGCACTAAATGGCCATAAGAGAAACAAGGAAAGTTCTAAAACTGACACCTTAACATCATGATTAAAAGAATTATAGGAGCAAGATCAAACAAATTCAAAAGCTAGCAGAAGACAAGAAATAACTAAGATCAGAGCAGATCTTAAGGAGATAAGAGACACAAAAAAATCCTTCAAAAAATCAATGAATCTGGGATCTGATTTTTTGAAAAAATCAACAAAATAAATAGACTGTTAGTCAGACTAATGAAGAAGAAAAGAGAGAAAAATAAATAAATGCAGTAAAAAAATGATTAAGGGGATATCATCACTGATCCCACAGAAACACACCTTACCCTTAGAGAATACTATAAATACCTTTATGCAAATAAACCAGTAAATCTAGAAGAAATAGATAAATTCCAGGACACTTACACTCTCCCAAGACTAAACCAGGAAGAAGTCAAATCCCTGAATAGACCAATAACAAGGTCTGAAATTGAGGCAGCAATAAATAGTCTACTAACCAAGAAAAGTCCAGGATCAGACAGGTTCACAGCAGAATTCTACCAGACGTACAAAGAAGAGCTGGTACCATTTCTTCTGAAACTATTCCTAACAATACAAAAAGAAGGAATCCTCCCTAACTCATTTTATGAGACCAACATCATCCTGATACCAAAACCTGGCAAACACACAACTAAAAAAGACAATTTCAGGCCAATATCCTTCATGAAAATTGATGTAAAAATCCTCAATAAAATACTGGCAAACTAAATCCAACAGCACATCAAAAAGCTTATCCATCACAATCAAGTCGGCTTCATCCCAGAGACACAAGGCTGGTTCAACATACACAAATCTGTAAATGTAATACAAAAACAGAACCAAAGACAAAAACAGAACCAAAGACAAAAACCACATGATTATGCCAATAGATGCACAGAAGGCCTTCAACAAAATTCAATAGCACTTTGTGCTAAAAACTCTCAATAAACTAAATATTGATGGAAAATATCTCAAAATAATAAGAGCTACTTATGGCAAACCCACAGCCAATATCATACTGAATGGGCAAAAACTGGAAGCATTCCCTTTGAAAACCGGTACAAGACAAAGATGCCCTCTCTCACCACTCCTATTCAACATAATGTTGGAAGTTGTGGCCAGGACAATCAAACAAGAAAAAGAAATAATGGGTATTCAATTAGGAGAAGAGGAACTCAAATTGTCTCTATTTGCAGACAACATGATTATATATTTAGATGACTCCATTGTCTTAGCCCAAAATCTCCTTAAGCTAATAAGCAACTTCAGCAAAGACTCAGGATACAAAATCAATGTGCAAAAATTACAAACATTCTCATATACCAATAACAGACAAACAGTGAGCCAGATAATGAGTGAACTCCCATTCACAATTGCTACAAAGAGAATAAAATACCTGGGAATACAACTAACAAAGGATGTACAGGACCTCTTCAAGGAGAACTATAAACCACTGCTCAAGGAAATAAGAGAGGACAGAAACAGATGGAAAAACATTCTATGTTCATGGTTAGAAAGAATCAATATAGTGAAAATGGCCATACTGCCCAAAGTAATTTAAAAATTCAATGCAATCCCAATCAAGCTGCCATTGACTTTCTTCACAGAATTGAAAACAAAAACAAAAACACTTTAAATTCCATATGGATCCAAAAAACAGCAAGCATTGCAAAGAAAATTCTAAGCAAAAAAAAAAAAAAAAAAAGCCGGGGGCATCATACTACCTGACTTCAAACTATACTACAAGGCTACAGTAATCAAAACAGCATGGTAGTAGTACTAAAACAGAGATGTAGACCAATGGAACAGAACAGAGACCTTGGAAGCAATGTAACACATCTACAACCATTTGGTCTTTGACAAACCTGACATAAACAAGCAATGAAGAAAGGATTCCTCATTTAATAAATGGTGTTGGGAAAACTGGCTAGCCATTTGCAGAAAGCTGAAACTGGACCCCTTCCTTACACCTTATACAAAAATTAACCCCAGATGGATTAATGATTTAAACATAAAATCTA
>CAUYQU010083742.1:0-16791 GCA_963574635.1 Cheracebus regulus
GCGCCACCACGCCCAGCTAATTTTTTTGTATTTTTAGTAGAGACGGGGTTTCACCATGTTGGCCAGGATGGTCTCGATCTTCTGACCTCGTGATCCACTCGCCTCGGCCTCCCAAAGTGCTGGGATTACAGGCGTGAGCCACCGCGCCAAGCAAAACTGACGTTTCTTTATGACTAGACTGAGACTACGTTGACTCTTTTTGAGTTAACCATAGCACAGTAGTGTTGTATCCTCCTGTGTGAATCAGCACGTGATACAAATTTCTTTTATTATAGTGATGTGAATTGTATTCACTTGGTGAACATGCTCTCTGACAGATTTTTTTTTTCCCACTCTAGAGTTAATTATTTTTCTTTTTATTATTAACAAATACTTTGGGGAGATTTATCAACTAATGTGCAAAAAAAAAAAAACCCAGATTAAACCAAATTTAACCTGATAGCTCTTCTTTCTTCTTAGATTCTCTTGGCATATATCTTGCTATAAAAAATAAAGACTCTCATCTTTATTTACTGGTCAAATAAACTGAAAACCTAGGCTATGCCACTTACTAGATTTTTGACAAAATATTCTCCTTGGACCAGAAGCAATGACACCACTGGCAAACTTGTTAGAAATTCAGAAACTCAAGCTTCATTCTAAATCTCCTGAGTCAAAGTCTGCATTTTAACAAGAGTGCCGGTTCATTTTTATACACAGTAAGATTTGAGAAGTATGTTTCTAAATAATAATGACATTTCCATTAATTAACTGTAGAAAACCTATCTTATATAAATATAGCATTCACAAATGTTCATGTCTGTGTTGGTGCCCTTGATTTTATACTGTACTATCAAGAAAACTACTGTATATACACTGGTTTTGTGGATGTTATATATCAGAGTTAAAGAATACATTAGAGAATATTTCTGTGCTAGAACGTATCTTATTGGGCGGGGCACAGTGATTCACACCTATAATCCCAGCACTTTGGGAGGCCAAGGTGGGTGGATCACCTGAGATCAGAAGTTTGAGACTAGCCAGACCAACATATTAAAACCTCATCTCTAATAAAAATACAAAACTAGCCAGGCGTGGTGGTGCATGCCTATACTCCCAGCTAGTTGGGAGGCTGAGGCAGGAGAATCACTTGAACCCAGGAGTCAGAGGTTGCAGTGAGCTGAGATCATGCCGTTGCACTCCAGCCTGGGCAACAAGAACAAAATTCTGTCTCGAAAGAAAGAAAGAAATAGAGAAAGAGAGAGAGAGAGTGGGAGGGAGGGAGGGGATCTTATTGAATAATTCCAGTCACTCACATAAGTCAGAACCAGTTCTCTTTACTCTCAGTTTACGTAATGTAAAATCGAGAATTCTTTCTATGACCACTTGCTAAATACGTTATGTTTTTCAGGCAGTGTTGACATTCAGGGATGTGGCCATAGAACTCTGTCCAGAAGAGTGGGAATGCCTTGATTCTGCCCAGCAGCATTTGTATAGGGATGTGATGTTAGAGAACTACAGAAACCTGGTGTTCCTAGGTGAGAATAACTTCAATATACAATTCATATTCTACACAATTTGTTTTCTTCTGTTTTCTGGGGGTTTCTGCTTTGCATGAATGAATTTCAGAACACTACTTAAGAAAGAAAGAAAACCAGGTATCTGTTGAGGTAGAAGTTTTCAAGATGTTTCATCTTAACAATAATCTCCCTTTTTTGAGCTGATCTATATACTTCAATGTAAATTAGTGGTAATACTAGAAATTTAGTGGCATAAAGTATTGTTGCCCACACCTTAAAATCAAATTTCACCACCAATTTGTCATTAAGTATTACTGATTAATAGAGCTATGAACCCAAAAATTCAAAATACTTTTTAAATATTCTAAAATTCCTGTTAGGAAACAGTATATTGAGATTAATTTTCTAGAATCTTCTATAATAGTCTGTCTTCTATACTGAGCACAGTACTAAATTGGTAATTAGGCTGTTCTAGTAAGAATCATGTTCTTTTTTTAATAAAACAGGTCTTGCTGTCTCCAAGCCAGACTTGATCACCCATCTGGAGCAAGAAAAAGAGCCCTGGAATTTGAAGAGACAGGAACCAGTAGCCAAATACCCAGGTAAGTGGGAGCGAATGAGGAAAATGACACAAATGTGAGTTCCCTGTCTCAAGGAGGGAGCCCGACTTTGAAACATGGTTTGAGAGGCTCTCCACCAATGGAATAGCTTCTGAGGAACCTGCATTTCTTTCTCTTGCTTTCACATCAGGACATCTCATATGTGATTGTCTCATTCTCAGTAACTTTCTAAGCACTGTACTTCCCCTTCAGTTACGGTTTTTGCTTGTTTGCTTGTTTTTTAGTTTATAGTGATAATTTTACTCATAACTTAAAAGAATGTGTGATCTGAATGCCCTTCCATTGCTTTAGGAGAAATAGTAATATCTGTATTTTGAGAAACTATGTTAAACAATTTTTAAGGTTGTTTTTGGATAATGTCTAAACTATATGAGAGTTTTGGTGATACTGGGATTTGGTTCAGAAACCCCAGGAACACCAGAAAAAGGTGAATGTTTCTGCTTTATAATTTTCTATCCTACAGGGGTTTCAAATGGGATTTTATAGAAATTTATAATCAGTAATTTTACAAAACACTAAGCATCTCCCTAAATACAAGAAAGTGTAAAATTATGTTACTTGAAAATGTTATACTTTTTATATAAAGTAATATTGGTAAATTAAACTGTGTGTCCAAAATGCCTCAACTGTAATATAGTTCAGTGTATCAGCTTCACACATTTATCAAGCAGACTATGCCATTGAGAAGCTTAAAATATTGCTGAGCATATATTAAACTCTCAATTTTAACTTTATTTTTAAATGACTGTAATTTTACAATTTTCTTTTTGGATGAGGTTTACTGGGACTGTGTCATTCATATATATGTGTGTATGTATATATACATGCAAGTACATATATGTACATGTGTATATATGTATTTGTAATGTGGATCTTTTCACAAATAATAACTGAATACCTATATTTATTGTATACAATGTATTGATTTTATATTTATATACATAGTGAGATGGTTAATACAATCAAATTAATGAACAAACATATCTATCACTTTACATAGTTACCTTTTGTGTAGTGAGAACAAATAAGATCTGTAAGCAAATTTTCAGCGTACATAAACTATAGTGATAAAGCTGTACATTAGGTCACAATAACTTGTTTTATAATTAGTAATTCGTACCATTTGAACAACATCTTTCATTTTCCCTGCCTCCAGCCAGGGCTACCACCCATCTTTATACTCTCTGCTTCTAGGAGTTCAACATTTTTATATTCTTTATAAAAGTAGATCATACAGTATTTGTCTTTCTGTGTCTGGCATATTTCACTTAGCATAATGTTATCTGGGTCCATACGTGTCAAAATGGCAAGATTTTATTATTTTTTAGGGATGAATAATACTTTGTTTAGTGTATATAGCATGTTTTCTTTACTCAGTTAGTATCCACAAACATTTTAGGTTTGTTTCATATCTTGGCAATTGTAAATAATGATTCAAGGAACATGGAGGTGCAGATGTTTGAGATACTAAATTTATTGTATATGCAGAAGTGAGATAGCTGGATTGTATGGTAGTACTTTTAAATTTTTTTAAAGAACCTTTATAGTGGTTTTCATCATGACACTAAAACATTACAAGTCACCAGAAGTGTACAGCATTTTAAGAAAATATACTTGTTAACAATTGTTATAACTTTTATTTTTGATAGTAGCAATTCTAATGTGTGTGGAGTAATATCTCCTCATGGTTTTAATTTGCAACTGCCAGATTGGTGATATTGAGCAGCTTTCTGTATGCCTGTTGGCCAGTTGTATGTTTTCGTTGAAAATTATCTATTTAGTTTTTGGCTTATTTTTCAATCTTGTTATTATTACCATTATTATTATAATTTTTGCCTTTGATTCATATGAGTTTCTTAAATATTTTGGATACTAACAACTTACCAGATGTGGTTTTCTTATTTTATTGTTCTCTTGGTTGTGCAGAAGCTTTTTGGTTTGATGCAGTCCAACTCATGTGTATTTGCTTTAATTGCAGTTTTGCTGTTGTATCCAGAAATTAATTTTCCAGACCAATATTAAGGTTTCTTCATGCGTTTTCTTTAAAAAATTTTAGGGATTTATGTCTTACATTAGAGTCTTTATTTTTAGTTAATTTTCAAATACAGTGTCAGAAAAATGGTCTTATTTTTTTAGATGTGGGTATTCAGTTTTCACAGAAGCAAGTATGGAAGAGACTATATTTTCTGCATTGCATATTCTCAGCGCCTTACTGTTAAAGATAAGTTGATCTTATATAGATGGATTTGTTTCTGGGCTCTCCATTCTGTTCCGTTGATGATGGTATGCATTGGTATGCACAGACCATCCTGTTTTTATTACAATAGTCTTCAAATGTAGTTTGAAATCAAAAAGTATAATGCCCCCTGGTTTGTTCTTATTCCTAAAACTGTCTTGGCTATTCAAAGCAAGTCTCTTGTAGTTTCATATAAATTTCAGGGTTGCATATTCTATTACTTTAAAAAATGTTACTGGAATTTTGATAGGGCATGTATTGAAACTGTAGATTACTTTAAATAATTTGACACTTTAACAATATTTATCTTCTTAATCCATAAACATGAAATATTTTTGCATTTGTGTCATCTTCAATTTTTTAATTAATATCTTAAATATTTCAATATAAAGATTTTTCACCCTGGTTAAATATATTGCTAAGAAATTTATTATTTTGATGCTATTTCAATGAGATTATTATTTTTACTTTTTTATTTGGCAGTTTGTTGTTAGTGTATGGAAATACAAATGATTTGTATGTTAATTTTATATTTCTCTAATTTACCAAGTGTGTTCATTAGCTGAAACAGTCTTTTGGTGTTCTATTCATGGTTTTCTATGTGTAATATAATGCCATCTAAAAACTGACATTTTTACAGCTTTCTTTTCAATTTGGATGCCTTTTTTTCTCCTTTTTCCATTGAGACAAGGTCTCATTCTGCCACTCAGGCTAAAGTGCAGTGGTGTAATCATGGATTAGTGCAACCTTAGCCTTTGGGCTCAAGCAGTTCTCCAATCTCAGCCTCCCAAGTATCTAACATTACAGGTGTCCATTTTCCACACATGGCTAATATTTTAAAGTTTTGTAGAGATGAGATCTCACTAGATTTCGCAGGTAATCCTCAAATTATTAAGCCCGATCCTCCCACCTCAGTCTCCCAAAATGCTGGGATTACAGACATGAGCTACTGCATCTGGCTGGATGTCTTTTCAAAAATTTTCTTCCCTAATTGTTCTGCCTAGGACTACCAGTACTGTGTTAAAACCGAAGCATTAAAAATAGACATAATGTACCCCTGTACTAGTTTTTGTGCAACTGAAGGAGCAAGTACCTCTTCCAATTTTATAGACTGGTTTCAGCAGGTAAGGTCACCTTTTGATTGGCTAATAGGATCTCTTCTGGATTTGTAGCAGAGAGGAGTTGTATGTAGGTCACATGGCTGTTATTGGTCTGCAGTGGAGTTTGTCTTTAGTGTGTAGTTACCCGTATCCTGGATAGTTGTTAATCTTCTCTTAATTTCTTGGCAGACTGGATTGCTTTCAGGACTTTGATTTGCAGGGCCAACGGCAGTTGGGTTAACATCTGGTGGACCTAATGTGAGGTGTGTGGATGAGTGTGAGCTTACTGAGTACCTGGCAGGATTTTTGTAGGTCACTCTGTGGGTTTCTAGGTGGGTAAAACTGGCCACAGACTGTGGCTAAAAGTGCGGAAACTGGGTTACTGAATTGTTTCAGAGACCACAGTAAAAACCAAGGTCTGCAGGCCTACCTTTATAATTACAAATGGGCATCTCCCTCCAGATCCCCACATGTGCAGGTACCACTGCTAGTCCATGGCTGGAAGGAGTTGGAGATAATCACAGTCAATGCAGAATTTTAAGTGGCACCAAGATAGGTGAATCATTTATTGTTCTTTAGCTAAGACCAAGGGTTCTCAAGTTTGCCACATGAATGGTCTGCCTTCTCAAAATGACTCCAGTCAGACTTTGGCTTTAGCAAATTTTAAAACCGCTCTACTTGAAAACCAAAATTATCATAAAGGCCTCTTCTTCAAGAAGGGATCTCAGCATATCACCCAGGCTGATCTCAAACTGCTGGCTTGGAGTGATTCTTCTGCATCAGCCTGCCAAGTTTCTAGGATTACAAGTGTGAACCACCATGTCTGCCAACATAATGGACTCCATGTAGTATTTCTTATAAGACTTTTCTAGGGGTAATAAACACGCTTAGCTTTTTTTTTTAATTTTAGAAAGTATTTACTTTTTCTCTTTCTTGAGATGGAGTCTTGCACTGTTGCCCAGGCTGGAGTGCAGTGGTGCGATCTCAGCTCAGCCTCCTGAGTAGCTGGGTTGCCTCCCAAAGGGCTGGGATCATAGGCATGAGCTGCGGCGCCCGTTTTTTTGTTTTTTCTGTTTTCTTATTTTTAAAGTAAATTTCTCACTGATTAAGTATCTCTGGTTAATAGTATTTTTTTCATCACGTTGAAATTGGGACGTTCTTAGTGAGTCCCTTTTCTCTTCAGGTAACATCTCTACTACTTTTTCTCTTCCTTCTTCAAAGACTTTTTTAATGAAAATATTGGTCTGCTTGAGAAAAGGAAAAAAAAAAAAAAAAAAGAAAATATTGGTCTACTTGATAGTATCCAGTAAGTTTCATATTCCATGTTCAGGTTTCTCAAATTAATTTTTGTGTTTTTTTAAGTGCCTCAACATTTATAAATAATATTTCTTTAGTTTTCTGATTTACTTTTTCTGGTTCATTAAGTCTGTTGTTTCTCTAGTAAATTTTTTATCAATTTTTTTTTTTTCAGTTTCACAATTTCTACTGTTTTTTTTATAGTTTTTATCTTTTTGTTCACTGATTTTTTTATGCATAATTTTTCTTATTTTGTTTTCTTTGTTTTCTTTTTGCTATAGAATATATTTAGTATCATTATTTTGACATCTTTGTCAGATAGATGTACAGATCTTCTCAAGAAGAAATTCTGGGGATTTATTTTGTTTCTTCAAGTGGGGTATGTTTTCTGCCTTTTTTGTGACCTGAGATCCTTTGATGAAATTTGGAAATTAATAAACAGCTATCTAATCTAATGTTAAAAGACTTGCGTAAAGACTGGCTATAGCAATCATCCAGACTATAAATTTTTAGTGTTTCACAAACATGTTCTCAGTTGTGTTTTTACTTTTATATGTTTTTTCTAAGTTAAAGAGATTTTCTTCTCATTTTCTTTTCAGATTCTATAATTTTTGCTTCGCTAGTTGTCTTTGGCATTGCAGTTTTTCTAGTATTGTGACAGGCATTCACCTTTTCTTCTCAGCATTACTTTATCATTGTGTTGGTTGTGTTGGACAGTCTGTAAGCTAGACCTGGTTACCTTCTGCAGCATAGAAAAATTCCAGAAATGTGTGAAAAGGGGAAAGAATAGCCATACGCTCAGTATGAATGATTTATCAGATAACACATGTGAAAGTTCCAAAAGTCAAGAAGAAAACCAGAGTTTAAAATATGGATTGGAACGCTGTGTTCCAATGGAATTGATTCTTGAAAAGCCTGGGTTTATTTCTCTTACTGTGATGGAGAAAATTTTTCTGATGTATGCTTACTATGCTCTTAAATTCTCTAAGTCTTCTATCCATTCAATAATTTGTTGATGCATTCACAGTGAGAGGTAAACTCCTTTTATTATGCTGTGAGTACCCATGTAATCTTACTGCTCTTCCACTGCTTTAAGGTATCTGGGAAAATTTTCACATGTTTTTGGAGACCACTATGTTTAGCTATTTTAAAAGATCTTTTTGTGCCTTACATTAGATATCTGTGAGAGGAGTAGGGGAAACATTAGAATTTGGTTAAGAGATTCCAGAAGTACTAGGAACAAATGTCATATGTTCTCTGCTTTATAATTTCCAGTCAGGTGATCGTATAGAAAATTAGACTGAGAACTTTCATCAGAGCACAAAGAATCTAATTGAGTACAAGAAAATCTAAACATCTATTTCACTTTAAAAGTATTTTTTTCTTAGTAGGAACTAAGCATAGAAATTTAAATGCTGTATGACGACTCTATGGTTGAATAGTTGATTTTATTTACTCACTTCATAGATTTCTTAAAAGCACTAATATCATAGGTTACTTACAACTCTGTCCAGCATATAGTAAACTTCCAATTATTACCTATTTTTTCATACCTATACTATAATTTTTATCTTTTCTATGAAGATTAGTAGGACTATGTCCTATATTTTGTTCTTTTTACTTTCTGATTCACTGTATGCCAACTTTGCCTGTAATTTCACAAATTCTGAGGTAATGTGCTTGAATGTATATGTTATATAAAAAGTGAATTATATAATTAATAGGCAGCTCACATTCATTAAAATCTTTTATGTTTGTTTACTGAATAGAAAAAGTTATTAGCATTTTCACTTTTCTCAAACTATATGATGTAAATGATTATATACATTTCTTTTTAATTGTTCATTTTGTATGTTAGGTTTTATACCATATTGTTTAATATTTATGTTGTTCATATTATTTAGAAATGTACTAGTTTGCTTTGCTTCTAAAGGTTGCATATAACCTTTACATTTTGTGTAAAAATTGCAGCAAAATAATAATGACATAATATAGAAGATAATTCACTACTATTTAACTGCTTGTTTCTTCCAGTTTTCTCATAAAAATATTTATGAATGATATTAATGCATTTTCTATGAAATGGTATTGCTTTCATTGTACACTAATGATTCAAAATTCATGGGCTTCAATATCAAAGACATGGAATCAACATAGGTGCCTAATAGTGGTGGATTGGATAAAGAAAATGTGGTATCTATACACATAGATACTACATATCTATGAAATACTACATAGCCATGAAAACAGGACAGAATTATGTTCTTTGTAGCAATGTCGATGCAGCTGGAGGCCATTATCTTAAGTAAATTAATGCAGAAACAGAAAACCAAATTATGCATATTCTTACTTATAAGTGAGAGCTAAATACTGGGCATACATAAAGATGAAGAAAACAATAGACAGTAGGGACCACTAGAGGAGGAAGGAAGAGAAGGAGACAAGGACTGAAAAGCAACCTATTGGGTACTGTGCTCACTACCTGAGTAGTAGCAGTACCCCAAAGCTTGGAAGTTCATAATATAGCCATGTAGCAAACCTACACATGTAGCCTCTGAACCTAAAGTAAAAGTTGAAATAAGAAAAGCCACCAAAATATTTGTTCTGTATGAATGTACAGTCATAGTTGAAAACTGTAGCTATCGAGAATAATAATTTTATAGTAGTACATTATGTTTATTCAATTTTGTTTTTTGCTAGATTTTGTTCTGCCATTTTACATTCCCGTGTCTCATTTTAGAGCAGGCTATGTCACATTAATTTTGTTTTCATTTTTATTTCTGTATTAATATTTTATATACCAGTATTCAGCTCTATACAAATTAATACAATGCTTGGACAGAAGTCAGATATAAAGTAGCCATATGTCTATTGCCAGTATAATTATTTTTGTGTTTGTTTGCCTGTATAAATATTGCCCAATTTTATGACTTGTATACTTGCTTTTTTTTTTGGTTGGTGGTCAATGGTGGTTTTATTTTTAATTGTAAAAAATACATAACAAAATTTATAATCTTGAATATTTTATATAATTTTGTTATGTTAAATATATTGTTAGCAGTATATCACTAGAACATTTTTATTTTTGTAAAAGAAATAGGCAATACACATGAATCCACTTCTTATTTTTCCCATTGACTGGCCCTTTACTATTTTCTCTTTTTAAGAGTGTAACTACTTAGGATATTTCATGTATGTATATTCCTACAGTATTTTTGTGTGTATGACTGGCTTATTAAGTTTAACATAATGTCTTCGAAATTTGCCTTTATGGTAGATAATAAAAAATTTCCTGCTTTTTAAAAGCTGAGTAATATTTTGTAGTCTTTGTATTTCAAATAATATTTATTCAATTTATTTGGTACAAGAAATTTAAATTGCTTTCACCTATTGACTTTTGTGGATAATGCATTAATAAATTGTGTGCAAGTAACTCATTTGACCATTTATGCAAGAGTTTTTATCTGTGCTTCATTCTATTTCGTTCCTTTGGTGTTCTGCCTTTATACCAGTACTAAAGTGCTTTGTTTATTGTAGCTTTGTTTTGTGTCTGGAAATTATTAAGCATAATGCCTCTGATTTTTTTTTTTTTTTTTAAGATTGTCAAGCCTTTCATGGTACGTTGAAATTTCATATAATTTTGTGGGTTTTTTTTTTTTCTTTTTTCAGAAAAATAAAATTGGGAATTAAAAAGGGTTATGTTGACTGTGTGGGTCACTTTGGGCAATATGGAAATCTTCACAATATCATGTCTTCCAACCCTTGAACGAGAGCATACTCAAGAATGTATTTTTTAATTTTCATAGTTAGTAAATTTTTTAGTTTTCCTTTTGTTGCTGATTTCTAGTTTCATTCCATTCAGGTTATAAAAATAGTCTAAAATTTTAATTTTAACCATTTGTTAAGATTTGTTTTATGGTGTCACAGATGGTCTATCTAGAAAATATTTCATGAGCTATTAAAAAGTGTGTATTCTGCTCTCTGAATACATTTGTTAAATATAATTGCTTTATAGTTTATTCAAGATTTTGTTTCCTTATTAATATTTTTTCTTGCTTAATTATTCATTATTGAAAGTGGATTATTGAAGTATCCTACCATTATTACATTGGTGTCTATTTGTTGCTCCAGTTCTGTCAATGTTTGCTTTATGTGTTTGGGAAAATTAGTGTCAGATATATTTATTGGTTCTCAGTGAATGAACCCTCCTATAATTTAATATCCTGCTTTGTCTCATGTGAATTTTGACGTAAATCATATGAAATATGACAGTTTTTGATTTAATATAATTGTTGTCTCCCATTTCATTTGGTTAACACTTAGATGGAATGTTTTTTCTATCCTGCCATTTTCAGTGCAGTTTTTAAATTGGATCTGAAGTGAGTCTCTTGGAGACATGATATAATTAGATCTTGTTTTTTTAAAAATTTTTTTTATAAAATCCTTTTATTCAGTATATGTGTTTTGATTAGTAAGCTTAGTACATGAATATTTAAATTCTTTTCTGAAAAATCTTACTATTACCATTCTGTTGTTTTATTTGGCAGTTTTAGATATTTTGTCTCTCTTTCTTTCTTTATTTAATAACTAGTTGATAGTGGCATGCCTTGGCTCCAACTTAACTTTTTGTTTGTCTTCATAGGTATTTTATATGTGGTAAAGATAAGGATTACAGAAAATATCTTAAAGTTACCATTGATTTTAAACTGGTAACAACTTACCGTCTGTTGCACACAAAAATTTATACTCAGTACATCTGCTTTCAACTTTATCAATGTCACTAATAATATACTGTACTGCATATACATTAACAAATTTTTAAAATTATTTTTATGCTTTTATCTAATTTTTCCCTGAAACCTATCTTTTAAATTTTACAGTATAATTCAAAGTGTTTTTTGAACCTTCATAATACTACTACACATTTTTATAGTTGTGTATGTACATATCTTTTCCAGAGAGTTACATATTTTTACATGATTTGGTGTTCTTTAGTATCTTATTTTCAACAGGAGAGACTTCCTTATGCATTTCTTGTAGATTAATTCTGTTGATGCACTTATCTACATTTTGGTTATCTTGGAGAGTCTATTTTGCTGGACATAGTATTCTTGTTTGGAATTTTAGTTTGTAAATTATATTATCCAGCTTTGTCTTGCCTGAAAGATTTGTTTATACATCTGCTGGTAATCTTGGAGGAGCATGATATAAATGACACCCTTCTCTTCTCTTCCTGCATTCTATATTCTTTTCTTGTCTTTGACTTTCAATACTATGTTATATTGTGTCTTTTTAGGGGTCTCTTAGTGTTAATCTTAGTTGAAATTTGCTGAGCTTCTTGCTTTTGTTATATATGTATATTTTAAATGTTGAAGTACATGTCAGTCTTATTTTGTACTTCTGCTTCACAATTTTTATTTTTTGTTTCTTATTTTTTTTGTTAATAGTTTTATTTTTGTTATTTCATTTTGTTTTCTGTGTTCCCATTTCACTCAGTGAACATCCTTGAAAATGACAGTTTTAAATTTTTTAGGTTTCTTTTTTATTTAAAAAAAGTAGATCTAGCTGAATTCACATTGTTTCAGGTAATATTTACATCTTTATTTTCCTCGGATTGATTTCTGGATACTCAATTTTTCCCTTTGATTTAGCCATATAGTTCTGATGGTTTGTTTATGTTGTAATCTTTGGTTGTGATTTGTCCAAAAAAAGGCCACGTCAAAATATTTATGACTTGGCTTTGGCCTTGGGTAATATGGCACCAATTTTTTAGGCTAGAGATTTTTGGAGTCTCTCGAACCTGTTCTATGGATGTGTCTTCTCTGGGCTTTTGTATTTGTTGTTCAGTTAAAGAAGATTCCCATGTTTCTTATTGAGAGCCTATAATCACTTTCTATACTCATTGTCTGTCTATGGTACTGAAGTCTTTTTTCTCTTGTAACTCTCATTTACCTCAGCTGACCCAACCTGTCATTCAAAGTATACCACCGTTCCTTTCAGCACTGTCTTGGAACCTAGAAATTAGTCTTTGGCAAGGCTGCAGAAAGCCGGAAGCATGGACACATGTGGCACTATTTTCTTTATTTTTGGAAGGAGAAGCCAGGAGTTGAGAGTTGTACTGGGGATGAAGAATGGGTGTGGTGGGTAAATATAAAATACTTTTCTTCCACTTCTGTATTGTTCTTGGCATTTTGCTTACTTGCGATGCTGCAAATACTCAACTGGTTTTCATATTTCTCAAAAAGGCATTTTGGTTCGTATATTTTTGTTAAGTTTATGTGTCTATAAAGAAATTAGAGTGTGTGGTATTTTATTGCCTCACTGTGTCAATGTGCTTAGTATAATTTTATGTTGGTAAAGTATATTCACCTTACTCAAATAAGTGAGATAATTTGTTACTGTTTTCTTAGCGGGACCCTCTTTTTTTTCCCTGCAGAGATATTGCCAAAGCAGAACATAAAAGATTCGTCTAAAAACATAATACCGAGAAAATATGAAAGCCGTGACCTTGATAATTTATGCTTAAAGAAAGTCTGGCAAGATGTGAATAATTGCAAGGGGCAGAAAAGTAGTTATAATTACCATCAGCAATGTTTGTCACCCATCCGTAGCAAAACATGCCAATGCAATAAATGTGACAAAGCTTCTCAGTGGTGCTCAATTCTTACTGAAGATAAGAAAATTTGTAGCAGAGAGAAACCCTACAGTTGTGAAAAATGTGGCAAAGCCTGTCGGTCATTCTCATGCCTTATTAGACATAAGAGAGCTCATACTAGAGGGAAACCCTACAAATGTGAAGAATGTGGCAGAGCCTTTAAACGCTTCTCAGACCTTACTAAACATCAGAGAATTCATACTGGAGAGAAACCCTACAAATGCGAACAATGTGGCAAAGCCTTTACTCGCTCCTCAACGCTTGCTAAACATAACATAATTCATACTGGAGAGAAACTCTACAGATGTGAAGAATGTGGCAGAGTGTTTACCCACTCTTCAACTCTTACTAGACACAAGAGAATTCATACTGGAGAGAAACCCCACAAATGTGAAGAATGTGGCAAAGCCTTTACCTACTCTCCAAACCTTATTAAACACAAAAAAATTCATACTGGAGAGAAACCCTACTATTGTGAAGAATGTGGCAGAGCCTTTAAAAGCTTCTCAGACCTTACTAAGCATAAGATAATGCATACTTTAGAGAGACCATACAAATGTGAAGAATGTGGCAAAGTCTGTAGGTGGTTCTCAGAGCTTACAAAACATAAGAGAATTCATGCTGGAGAGAAACCCTATAAATGTGAAGACTGTGGCAAAGCCTATATGTATCCCTCAGACCTCTCTCAACATAGGAGAATTCATACTGGAGAGAAACCCTACAAATGTGATGATTGTGGCAAAGCTTATAGGTGGTCCTCAGGTCTTACTAAACATAAGAGAACTCATACTGGAGCAAACTATACACATGTGAAGAATGTGGCACAGTCTTTTCCTGCTTCTCAACTCTTCTTAAGCACAGGAGAATACATACTGGAAGGCGACCTTAAAATGTGAGGCATGTGACAAAGTCTTTAAGTGCTTCTCAGCCCTTACTAAATGTAAGAGAATGAATAATGAAGAGAAACTACAGGTATTAAAAATGTAAAAAAGCTTTAAACAGGTCCTCAATTTTTTTTTTAATATATCAGAACAAGTATGATATAAGTGGAATCACTAGTGAAGGATATTTAACAAAAGACTTAGAGTATATAATACTTCTTTTATTATTTATGAACCTTACAAATAAAAAGGTACAGTACTTCTACTTATATTACAGATTTTATTGTACACAGAAAAATTTAAGCAAAAGGAAAACTTTCTAAGAGTTCCACAAACTTTACCAATTTTTAAAAATAACAGCTCCCAGATTTATTGATTTTTTAAATAGCTTTTTATGTCTCAGTCTTTTTCAATTCAGCTCTAAATTTCGTTATTTATTGTATTCTACTAGCTTTGAGATTTATTTGCTCTTCTCTAGTTCTTTTCCTTGTAATGTTAGGCTGTTAACATTACAAGTTAATCTTTTTCTATGTGTGAGCATTTAGCACTATAAATTATTGTCTTGACACTGCCTTCGCTGTTTCCTAACGATTTTAGTTTGTTGTAATAAATCTTTGTTATCACTAATTTTAAAAACTTCTTTCTTTCTGACTTAGAAGGTTGTTCAGTTTCCATGTAATTGTATGTTTCTGAGTGAATTTTCTTAGTCTTGATTTCTAATATGCTTGTGCTGTGGCCTGAGATGGCTATGAAATCAGTTATTTTGCATTTGCTGAGGAGGTTTTTATTCCTGATTATGTGATTGATTTTATAGTATGTGTCATGTGGTGATAAAAATAATGTATGTTTGTTTATTTTTGGTTAGTGTTCTGTAGATATCTATCAAAGTCCATTTGACACAGTGCTGAATTTAAGTTCTTAACATCTTTGTTAATTTTGTGTCTCAGTGATCTATCGAATATTGTCAATGAAGTATTAAAGTCCCTCACACTATTGTGTAAAAGTCTGTCTCTAAGAACTTGCTTTAATAATCTGGATGCTTTTATGTTGGATGTATATATATTTAGCATTGTTGGCCCTTTACTATTATGTAATGCCTTTCTTTGATTTTTGGTGATCTTTGTTGATCTAAAATCTGTTTTACCAGAAACAAGGATTTACCAGAAACAAGGATTGAAACTTTTGCTTTTTTCTGTCTTTTTATTTGCTTGGTAGGTTTTTCTCCATTTTTTTATTTTGAGCCTGTGTGACATAAGTGTCTTGAAGACAAGATACCAGTGGGTCTTGATCCTTTATGCAGCTTGTCACTTTGTCTTTCGTTTGGGGCATTTAGCTCATTTACCTTTAAGGTTAGTGTTAATATGTGTGTATTTGATTCTGTCATCATTATCTTAGTTATTTTACAGACTTGTTTATTGTGTAAAACAAATGATTTTGTTTTGTTGCTTTATAGTGTCAGTGGTTTATGTACTTTAATGTGTTTTTGTCTCTGTCTTTCCTGTTCAGTGCTTTAATGTGTTTTGCCTCTGTCTTTCCTATTCAGTGCTGTCTTCATCACTTCTTGTAAGGCAGGCCTGGTGGTAACAAATTTCCTCAGTATTATTGGAACAGGATCTTACCTCTTTTACTTCTGAAGCTTAATTTGGTCAGATATAAAATTTTTGGTTAGAACTTTTTAAAAAGTATGTTGAATATTGGCCTCTAATCTCTTTTGGCTTTTTGGGTTTCTGCTTAAAGGTTCATTGTTAGTCTGATGAGCTACCCTTTGGAAGCTACCTGGCCTTTTTCTCTAGCTGCCTTTATCACATTTTCTTTCATTTCAGCCTTGGAGAATCTCATGTTTATCTGTTTTGGGGATGACATTCTTGAGGAGTATCCAACTGGGGTTTTCTGTATTTCCCAAATGTGAATGTTAGCCTCTCTAGCTAGCTTGGGGATGTGATCTTGGTTGATGTCCTAAAACATGTCTTTGAAGTTGTTTTCCGTCTCATCATGTCTTTCAGATACACCATTCAATTATAGATTGGGTCTGTTTAGATGATCTCACATTTCTTGGAGATTTTTCTTATTCCTCTCGATTTTTTTTTTTTTTTTTTTTAGAAAAAGAGATAAAAGGAGATAGAAACAGCAAAAGAAAGAAAAAAAAGAATGAAAGAGAGAAAGAAAGAGGAAGAGAAAGAGGGAGAGAGAATGGGATTCTTGTTTTATTGCCCAGGCTAGAATGCAGTCTAAAAATGGGTTTTAAAAACCTCTTTTATGCCAATAATCGTGCTTAACAATGGAGACAGGAAGGAATAGGGGATGAAAATAATAAATAAGCAGACAACCAATATTTTATTTAAACCTGTGAAATGCTATGCAATTGCTGAGGAGTGATTTACTTCCAATTATGCGGTCACTTTTAAAATAGGTATAATGTGATACTGAGAAAAATGTATGTTTTGTGGATTTGTGGGATGAGAGTTCTGTAAATATTTGTTAAGTCTAGTTGTTCCAGGTCTGAG
>CAUYQU010083743.1:0-26712 GCA_963574635.1 Cheracebus regulus
TCTGACAATTATGCGTCTTAAAGTTGGTCTTCTTGAGGAATATCTTTGTGGGGTTCTCTGTATTGCCTGGAGTTGAGTATTGTCATGCCTTACTAGTTTAGGAAAATTTTCCTGGATAATATCCTGAAAAATATTTTCCAGCTTGGATTCATTCTTTTCATCACTTTCAGGTATACCTATTAAGCATAAATTAGGTCTTTTCACATAGTCCCATATTTCTTGGAGATTTTGCTCATTCCTTTTCACCCTTTTTTCTCGGATCTTATCTTCTCATTTCATTTCATTAAGTTGGTCTTCAAGCTCTAATATCCTTTCTTCTGTTTGATCAATTCGACTGCTAAAACTTGTGCATACTTCATGGATTTCTCATATTGTGTTTTTCAGCTCCATTAATTCATTTATATTCCTCTCTAAATTGTCCATTCTTGTTAGCATTTCGTCAAACCTTTTTTCAAAGTTGTTAGTTTCTTTGCATTGGGTTAGAACATATAATTTTAGCTCACAGAAGTTTCTTATTATCCACCTTCTGAAGCCTAATTCTCTTAATTCTTCTCACTCGTTTTCCATCAGGCCTTGTTCCATTACTGATGAGGAAATAGCGTCTTCTGTAGAAGGAGAGACATTCTGATTGTGAATGTTCTCAGTTTTTTTTTACGGTGGCTTCTTGGCATCTTTGTGGTTTTATCCCCTTTCGTCTTTGTAATTACCAACTTTCAAATTAGGTCTCTGAGTGGACATCCAGCTTGTTAATTCCCAGCTCTGGAATCTATGTAATTTTCACTGCGGCAACCCGCAACACTGGCTAAAACAGCAGCGTTGAAATTTGTGGTGCTTTTCTGCCCGGGGCGTCTCCGGTCTGGCTTCCCTCTTCAGTCCCTTTTTTAATCAGCTGAATGGACTGCTCTGCCATCCCAGAGCTCCAAACATCATCCAAAAGGAGACCCAGTCCCGTTTAGTCCACACCAAGAGCCACCGGGCTGAGGCGCTGGCAAACAGCCGCATCAGCCAAAAGGGTCACGCTGGTGACCTGTGGGGCTCCTCCCCTGGGAATGTCCTGGTCCGTGGGCAGCAAAAATTTGTCTGTAAGTGTGGTGTCCACTCGCTCTCTGCGCTTTCACTGGGAGCTGCAATCCTGAGCTGCTAGTGATCGGCCATCTTGGATCTCTCTCCTTGTTACAATTTTTTAAAATTTCTGCCTTAGTTTTGTTATTTACTCAAAAGTTATTCAGGAGCAAGTTATTCAGTTTCCATATATTTGTGTGATTTTGAGAATTCCTATTGGTGTTGATTCCTATTTTTATTCCATTGTGGTCTGAGTAGATGCTTGGTATGATTTCGATGTTTTTGAAATATGTTTTGTGTGCAGATGAGAAGAACGTATATTCTGTGGTTGTTAGGTGGAGTACTTTGTACATGTCTATTGGGTCTAATTAGTCAAGTCAAATTTAAGTCCAGAATTTCTTTGTTTCTTTGTTAGTTTTCTGCCACAGTAGTATGTATAATGCTGTCAGTGGGGTGTTGAAGTCCCTCAGTATTATCACCTGGCTGTCAAGGTTTTTCTTAGGTTTAGAGTAATTGTTTTATAAATCTTGGTGCTCCAATGGTGGGTACATATATATTTAGGATAGTTACATCTTATTAAATTGAACCATTTATCATTATATAATGCCTTTATTTGTCCTTTTTTAACTGTTGTTGGTTTAAAGTCTATTTTATCTGATATAAGAATAACAAACTCTGCTCTTTTTCATTTTCCATTTCTGTCATAGATCTTTCTCCATCCCTTTACTAGGAGCCTATGGGTATTGTTATATGTGAGATGAATCTCCTGAAGGCAGTAGAAGAATGGGTCTTATTTTTTTCTATTTTTTAAAAAAATTTTTTTGGGGGTCTTATTTTTTAATCCAGTTTGCCACTCTTTGTCTTTTAAGTAGAACATTTAGGCCATTTATATTCAAACTTAATATTGATATGTAAGGATTTGTTCCTGCCATAGTGTTGTTAGCTAGTTGCATTGTAGTTTCAATTGAGGAGTTGCTTTATGGGATCTGTGGGTTATGCACTTATGTGTGCTTTTGTGGTAGTAAGTAACATTCTTTTATTTCCATATTTAGAACTCCTAAAAGAGATGCTTCTCTTGTAGAGCTGGTCTGGTGGTGATGAATTCCCTTAACAAATACTTGTATGGAAAATACTTTATTTCTTCTTCATTTATGAAGCCTAGTTTGGTGAGATATGAAATTCTTGGCTAGCATTTCTTTTCTTTAAGAATGCTAAAAACGCACCCTCAATTTATTCTGGCTTGTAAGGTTTCAGCTGAGAAGTCTGCTGTTAGTCTAATGGGTTTCCCTTTATAGATAATATGACCTTTTTCTCTAGCTGTCTTTAAGATTTTTACTTTTGTGTTGGCCTTGGATAGTCTGATGACTATGTGCCTTGGGGATGCTTGCCTTGTATAGTATCTCATGGAAGTTCTCTGGATTTCTTGTATCGGCATGTCAACCTCTCTAGCAAGATTAGGGATGTTTTCCTATATTCAAGTAAGTTTTCCAAGTTGCTTACTTTCTCTTCTCTCTCAAAAATTCCAATGTGTCATAGATTTGATCACTTTACATAATCCCTTATTTCTCAAAGGTTTTGTTCATTTTTTAAAATTCTTTTTATTTTTGTGTGAGTGATTGATTAAAAAAACTGGTTTGATCTCTAAAATTCCTTCTTCTGCTTGGTATAGTCTATTGTTAAGGTTTCCAACTATATTTTAAAATTTCAATAGTAAATCTTTTTAATTCTAGAAGTGAGTTTTGGTTCTTTTTTGTTGTTGTTTGTTTGAGACAGAGTCTCACTCTGTCACCAGGCTGGAGTGCAGTGGCACGATCTTACTGCAACCTCCAACTCCCTGGTTCAAGCAATTCTCCTGCCTCAGCCTCCCGAGTAGCTGGGATTACAGGCACATGCAACCACCCCAAGCTAATTTTTGTATTTTTAGTAGAGACAGGGTTTTATCATGTTGGCTAGGATGGTCTCAATCTCCTGACTTCATGATCCACCCGCTTCAGACTCCCAAAGTGCTGGGATTACAGGTGTGAGCCACCCTGCCCGGCCTGTTTGGTTCTTTCTTAGTCCCGCTATGTCATCTTTCAAATCTTGGATTTTTTTTCTTGCTCCTTTGTGTTGAATTTCAAATTTAACCTTGAATCTTGTTGAGTTTCCTTGCTATTCACATTTTGGATTATATATCTGTCATTTCAGATATTTCATTCTAGTTAATATACATTGTTTGGGAGTGAGTGGCATCCTTTGGAGGTGATGAAACACTAGTTTTTTGTATTGCCAGAGTTCTCACACTGGTTCCTTCTTATCTGAAAGAGCTGACACTTCTTCTTTTCTTTTCTTTTTTCTTTGAATTTGCTATCATTTGGATGGGATTCTGGATTTTTTAATTTTTTTTCCTTGAGAGTATTGCTATGATGCATATTGTGTATGATAATTGGCTTCGTTACTTCATGCTTTCAGGGTGCATAGGCTCATAATGGGTTCCTTGGTTGCAGATAGGTTGCAGTGGCTTTCTCAGATAATGCTTTTGTAGCAATGTGAATTTGGTGGTGTAATTCACACTGCAGTCTAGTGTGTAGCATTTAAGAGTAAGAGATGGCAGCTAGGGGCAGGGGCAGAGACAATTTGAGAAGTATGAAACATGCCTTCTCCCAGCACACACTCACCTTCAGTGGTGGTGGAGACACTGGAGGTGTCTCTTTCAGCCCATGCTCCCCATGCCCTGAGAAGAAGAGCTGCTGCTAACTGCACTCTCAGTACACTGAGAAGAAAGGTGGGGTGGGGGATGACCCCCTCTCCTCATCCATTCCTAGGCTTGGTGATGCCACCTTCAGCAGCTGGTCCCACGCTTGCATTTTTTTTGACCCAAGTCAGGCTTTGGTGAACTGTGCTCCCCCTCCCTTAGGGACAGATAGGGCTGAGGGTTAGATCTCCAGGGAAAGTGGGGTCTGCCTCCCTTCTACTTCTTGGAGCTAATGGGGCACTGACCCCCAAATGGCTACAGGAGCAGGCTGGGACACCAGGATTGACACACACGAACTGGTTCCAGGTTGCAAAGCTGTCCCTGGCTACAAGCCTCACCACTCAGGAGAAACCTTGGCTTCAGAAACTCTTCTCCTGCTCCAGGTCTGTGACAGGAAAAAGACTAATTTCAGTGGCTACTGCTGGGGAACTCTCCACATTCACCACTCAATTCTGACTGTGGGTGCCTTTCTGCCTTTCCAGAGCAAATGCTGCAATCTCTGGCCTGAGCCTAAAATGCCTGCTGTGGCCACCACTGCCAAGTGTCCAAACAATGTCTTTAAACGCCCAAAATGGTGTCACTTGTGGGCTTGTGGTTCAAGAGGTGGGGTCCCTCTCGGGCAAGTAAAAAGGGCAGGAAGCTGCGGAGAGTGCAGTCCCCTTATGTCTCAGTCTCACAGCAGTCTTTTGCAGAGTGGTAAGTACCCTCCAAGGGCTGCATGGGTGCACCCATTCCCCCTCTTCCTCCTTAGAACCGTGCAGCAGCTACAGCCATGTCTACAGATACCCGGTGTCTAGTCTCTCAAAATGGCTTGCAGCTGAGGCTGCTCCAGGCTTGGGATGCCTGTGGGATTCTGTGTGGGTTCCTTTTCTTTAGTGATGTTTCTGTGTGATCTGTATGTCAGACATGAGGGCCAAGTGGCTTGATGATTTTTCCTGTAGCCATGATCATTAAAGCCTTGGAGATTTCAGAGCTTTGGGGATTTCTCTCTTACTATTTCCTTGCTCTCACTCTGTCAGTTCCTAGCTGGGCAAGCTGTTTTAAATCCCCTCCTTACTTCTGATGCTTCCTGTCTCTTTTCTGATGAATCCAAGCATTCTCCACTAGTTAGTTTCTTCAGAATATGACCATCTGCTTACTAATCTGGCTCTTCTCCATGGAGGAGGCACACAATACTTGCGTCTAGTCAGCCATCTTGATCCCTCCAATTTCTCTACTATTTCTGACAATTGCATGTGAATCTACAATTATCTCAATAAAAAGATTATTTTTTTCTCTTTACTATACTTTACTATACTTCTTTTTACTATACTTCTCTTTACTTTTTACTATACTAAAACCCAACTTGGTTAGGCTCTGGTAACATAGTTCCCCTTGTTCTCCTTGTTAAGGAAAACAGAGTTCTGGGACATTTAAAAATGGTGGCATCAGAACTAAAAAAAAGAACAAAGAGCAAACAATTATTAAAATGGTAGACTTAAATCAAAGCATATTAATAAGAACACTAAATATAAATAGTCCAAACACATCAATGATAAAACAGTGACTGTCAGAATGTATAAAAAAGAAGAAATCAAGCTGGGCACAGTGGCTCATGTCAGTAATCCTATCACTTTGGGAGGCTGAGGCTGGCAGATTGCTTGAGCCCAGGAGTTTAAGACCAGCCTGGACAACATGGTGAAACCCCAGCTATACAAAAGACACAAAAAATAGCCATGTGCTGTGGCTCACACTACCTGGGAGGCTGAGATGGGTAGATCACCTAAGCCTGGGAGGTCAAGGATCCAGTGAGCCCTGATGATGCCACTGCAATTCAGTCTAGGTGACAGAGTGAGACTCTATATATGTGAAAAGAAAAAGAAAAAGAGAAAGAAAAGAAATCAACCATAAGCTAGCATACATCTTAAATATAAAGATATAGGTATATTAGAAGTAAAATGACAAAAATAGATATACCATGCAAATCCTAAACAAAATAATGCTTGTATAAATGTATTAACATCAGACAAAGTAGATTTCAGAACCAGGAAAATTACCAAGAACAAATGTATCATTATGTAATGATAAAGGTGGTGATTCACCCAAAATACATAACAACCAATACATGTGTGTACATCTAATAGCAGAGCTGCAAAATATTTGAAGAAAATCATATATAAATAAAAAGAAAGGAAAATTCAGAATCATAGTCAACAGCATTAACATTGTTCTGAGTAATTGATAAAATATGTAGAGAGAAAGTCAGTTTAGTGGGTTAAATGGTGGCCCCCTAAAAATGTGTCTACCTGAAACCCCTGAATATGACCTACAGTAGTCCTCCTTAAATCTACTGAATATATGTTCCAAGACCCCAGTGCATGCCTGAAACCACAGATAGTACCAAACCCAATATGGTGTAAATGCTGTTTTTTCTTATACATATATACCTACATATCATATATACATACATATATATGATAAAGTTTAATTTATAAATTAGGCACAGTAAGAGATTAACAAAAATAACTAAAATCGAACAATTGTAACAACATACTGTAATAAAAGTTATATAAATGTGATTTCTCTCTCTGTCTCTCTCTCTCAAAATATTTTATTGTACTGTACTCATCTATTTTTGGACCATGTTTGACCATGGGTAACTAAAACCATGGATAAGGAGGTGCCTCTGTATTTAGAAAAAGACTCTTTGATGATGTAAATAAGTTAAAAGACTCAAGATGTGATCATCCTGGATTAAGGGGGATCCTAAATCCTTTTAAGAGATGAAAATGAGAAAATACACACAGAGGGGAAGGTTACATAAAAATGGAGGCAGAGATTGAAGTAAAATATCTGCAAGCCAAGGAACACCAAGGATTACTGGAAACCGCCAGAAGTTAGGAGAGACATATAGAATATATTCTTCCTCAAAGCCTCCATAAGGAACCCACCCTGTTGACACCTTGATCTCAGACTTCTGGCCTCCAGAACTATGAGAGAATAAATTTATGTTGTTTTAAGTCACTAAATTTGTGATGATTAGTTATGTCAGCCCCATGAAACTAATATGGTCAGCAAAAATATAGAAGAACCAGAGAACACAACCCTTCAACTAAATCTGACTGACATTCATAAAACACTTCCTCCAACAACAGTGGAATGTACATTCTTTCCCAGTGCACATGAAACATGTACCACATTGTCCTCTGTTGTCTGCCTTGTTGATACAGAAAATGATAATATGATTTTTACAAAGAAAAGTCAAGTGAGGGGATAGCGGAAGGAAAAACTCTACAACTGAACCATAAAATAATACATATTCATTACATCTAGTTAATTTTTAAGTCAGTGACTCCTAAAGGAAGCCATCTCCTGGCAGGAAGTCACACTACAGTCATACTACTGGCAGGAAACCAATTTTGATGATTTGAAATCAATTATGATGATTCCATAACCAAAAACCAATTAGTATTGAGTTTTGATATTTAATTTATCACACTGAAAGATGTAAAATAAGCCATAATAATTTATATTGAAAAACAAGCCCTATTATTTGCTGATAATATATTATTTTCCCTTTTAATATTTCAGTTCTTGTTCAGCTTGGAAAACCATATTACCCCGAACCAAGGGAACATCTGCAAAACATTGTCACACTATGAAGCACCATTGTGTCCAGCTGTTTCACCAAAAGAGACTGAACTGAGAATAAAGGAAATCATGGAGAAACTAGACCAGCAGATCCCACCCAGACCTTTCACCCATGTGAACACCACCACCAGCGCCACACACAGCACAGCCACCATCCTCAACCCTCGAGACACATACTGTAGGGGGGACCAGCTGGACATCCTGCTGGAGGTGAGGGACCACTTGGGACACAGGAAGCAATATGGCGGAGATTTCCTGAGGGCCAGGATGTCCTCCCCAACTCTGATGGCAGGTGCTTCGGGAAAGGTGACTGACTTCAACAACGGTACTTACCTGATCAGCTTCACTCTGTTCTGGGAGGGCCAGGTCTCCCTGTCTCTGCTGCTCATACACCCCAGTGAAGGGGTGTCGGCTCTCTGGAGGGCAAGGAACCAAGGCTGTGATAGGGTCATCTTTATTGGCCTGTTTGCCAACAGAACCTCCAATGTCTTCACTGAATGTGGCCTGACCCTAAACACAAATGCTGAACTGTGCCAGTACATGGATGACAGAGACCAAGAAGCCTTCTACTGTGTGAGGCCTCAACATATGCCCTGTGAAGCTCTGACCCACATGACCACCAGGGCAAGAAATATTTCCTATCTTAGCAAGGAAGAATGGAGCCTTTTCCACAGGTAAAGAGGCTTTCAAATACAATAATAGATAAAAAGAGGTATCCAACCAGACTCTGCCTACTAGTTTTGCCTAATCAAGTTTTTGTATCATGTTAATTATGTTGACTAAATTATAGTTATGACCTCTGAGTCAGCTCAGTTTGTAGGGTGTTCACAGGGACCCATACAAGTCACCTCTAGAACTATCTGCTGACAGGCATATAAGCACTTAATACAGACCTATAGTTCTCCATGGTTTGCAATACTTCCAGGTTCAGTAATTTTTTATAGACCTGTATTTTCTATAATGTGTCCCATGGAATACAAATCCTATAGAGTATTAATAGATGCTATGCAATAAAAAAAGTGGTGAATGATATCATTGTTCAGTCCAGCTTTACCCCTTACATCCAGTGAATCATTAAGTTCTATGTATCATACGTCCCAGCTAAGTCTTAAACCCAGCCATTTCTGTCTACTGCTATTGCCTCTATCCTTGCATAAGCTGTCATCGTACCTCAGATCACTGCAACAATCTCTAGAGCTGATTTCTCTGTCCTCAGTCTTGTTTCTTCAAATGCATTCTCCACACTGCACCAAGGCTAATGTTTTTGAAATGCAGTTATGTCTTTTACTATTTCCTATGTAAAAGCTGTAAGATGACCCCATGACTCTAAGGGTGAAATTTAAACTCTTTAATATGTTTACAAGGACTTTCCTCCTTTGGCAGCCTCTTGTCTCACCTTCATGCAGCCTTGCTCTCTGTCAGTCAGTGGAACTCCTTTTATTTCACAAAAGGACCATGTCCTCTCACCTTTGGCATTTCACAGGCTTTGCTTTGGATATCACTTCCTCCAGGAAACATCCCACATCCCTGGGTGAAGTGCTAGTCTTATATTCTTCTTTAGCATTTTGTTCTTCCCCAACATAATTCTTATTACATTATTAATTTTCCAATTTCTATTTAATATCCTCTGTTAAGTTGTAAGCTCTGCAGAGCATTAAGTGTTAACTACTTTTCACCATTCATTTTTTTTTGTTTTTGAGACCAAGTCTCACTTTGTGACCAAGTCACCCAAGCTGGAGTGCAGTGGAGCGATCTCAGCTCGCTGCAACCTCCGCCTCCTGGGTACAAGCAATTCTCCTGCCTCAGCCTCTCGAGTAGCTGGGATCACAGGCACCTGCTAACATGCCTGGCTAATTTTTGTATCTTTAGTAGAGATGAGGTTTCATCATGTTGACCAGGCTAGTCTTGAAGTCCTGACCTCAGGTGATCTGCCCACCTCAGCCTCCCAAAATGCTGGGATTTTAGGCATGAGCCTTCATGCCCAGCCCATTCTTTTAATTTATTAGTCAGTACCTCCTGTATTCCAGACACAGCACTAGGTGTTGGGAATTAACATTCCAGTGGGATAGAAGGACAAAAAGTAAATAAACAGATTTGTAACAGAAAGTCATAGAGTAAGGGTTTCAAATGTGGTGACTGATGATATTTTAAAATGGTGATCAGGTAAGGCCTGTCTTGAGCAGCAACCTGAGTGAAATGAGGGAGTAAGCTTTGTGAATTTTTAGGAAATATCATTCTCAAGAGAAGAAATAGGACCTGAAGCAAGAGTATGTTGGAATGTTCCAGGAACCATGGTGGGGGTGGAGTGCAGTGAGGCTGGAATGCAGGAAGTGAGAAAGAGAGAAGATGAGATAGGTAGACAGGGCCTTAGAAGTCATCTGTGTCTGTCAGGAAGTCATCGAGGGCCAGTATTTTGTCTCACAGGCCTAGCACAATGCCTGACACTGAGAAAGTTCTGAATAACTATTTGTTGAATAAAAATATAAGTGAAATAATACAATCTGGAGAAATAATTAAAGTGGTTTCTTTGCAGCAGGACTTCTCAGAAACTTTAATATGTATCCCTTCAAGCAAGACTACAGCATAGAGCATTTCCCAAATTTATTCGTCTATAGACTGTGATGATGGTCATGTCAGGGTAACCACCTGAGATGTTTATCACCACCTGCGGGGATCTGTCCTGCAAACCCTGATCCATGATGGATGAATAAATACACTCAAACACAGAGTACAGTGAATGAGTGGGCTAGGGAGGTTGTCAGCTGCTTTCAGAGGGCAATTGCAGCTACCCAACCCCCCACTAGCTGTTTCTCCTCACTTTTATTCAGTATAGATTTAATAACAGAGGTTCTAAGTCAACATGCTTATGGATAGTTAAAAGAGTGATTTTACGAATAATAAAAGGTTGGGTTCTGGGGCCCAGAGCAAATGCCATTAACGGGTAATTTCCCTGGTCGATCTCCCCACCAGAGGCCCACAGAGCACAAAGTTTACATGAGTAAACAAGCTAGTTGAGTAGAGACAAAGGAATGTGAGATAAACAGAGTTAACTGGGGAAGCTTCTATTATCCCTAATCTTTACCCTATGACCTAATGTTCCAAGGTAAGAATTGGCCACCTTCAGCCTGTTCCATTACTACAAGTTATGAAAACCTTTCAGCCTTACAAATGGTTTGAGACTATATCTTATCACTTTCCCTAATATTTCCCTTAATATTTTGCCAGCCACCCTGTTTTATGGATCATTTAAAGAGACTTTTGTTCCACAGTTTGGGAACTGCTGCTATAGAAAGGCTTTAGTTTTCTTATATGTGTTCAAAAGGGCAAATTTCCAGGATAGCACAATATCCTGGAAATTCAAGTTCAAATCCAATTAAGCATTATGATGACACAGAGGGCTGGGTACAACTGGCCCTACATCACTACAGGCGCTCCCTTTCACTCCCATCACCTTCACTTCTTTACATTTTCCTGATCAAGGTATGGAAAAATCTCTTTATCCCCTATGGCTCAGCTAAAAGAAGCTGGGATTTTTAAAATAAATGTTTGTGAGGCAAAGGAAAAATGATCATAGAGACATAAAGATCTTTCTGTCTTGAAGGTCTTAGAACTATGTCTTAGGTCTAAGGGCGGAGGCCACCAGTGCCTGATTCTATATTCCCTGTTGGCTACAGCTGGATCCCGCTTGAGGTAGTCCTCAATGAAGCCTGAGTTGGAGGTACCATCCTTGCACAGTTCCCGACTGTGTCTCAGGAAACCCAAAGTCCCTAGTCTGGCAGACAGGCACATATTTTGGGTCCTAATCATGCTTCTCAAGGATGTTGTGCTCATGATGGTAATCATGATAGTAACCTGCTTTATTTCCCAATAGATATAAGTCCTTCCCAGATCCCCTGCCGTATTCAAGCTATCAAGTTTTTCTCCCTCCACGGCATGGAAAGAGAGATTTCTGTCTCCTTACAGGTGGTGTAGTGCATAGGCAAGGAACAGCTGATTACATATCCAAGAAGTCTCATGGACCATTCTATTGCTAAGCTCTAGGGCCCCTTCCTAGACCCAAGCCCAGTTCTTTGACATCTTTCCTGCTCACCAGTACAAGGACTAAGCCAGTTTCTGTTTCGTTTGTAACATAGTACAGTCGACTCTTGAACAACCCAGATTTGAACTGCACAAATCCACTTATATCCAAAGATTTTTCAACCAAATGTGGGTCAAAAATATAATATTCACAGAATGCAAAAACCTACATATATGGAGAGCTGACTTTTCACATACTTGGGTTCTGTGGGGCTGAATGCAGGACTTGAGCTTTTTGCATGCTGATTTTTGTAGATGTGGTGGGGGTCCTGGAACCAATCTCCTGCATATACTGAGGGATGACTGGAAATACATTTTCCCACTTCGGTTCTCTCTCCCAACTCTGGCTGCAGAATCAGAAATGTTACTTCCTAAGATATTTATTTCTTCAAATAAAAACAGGTCTTTTTCTTATTAAGAGTTTTATGGATAAGCATGATAAAAAAAATGAAGGGTTAGCAAGGAGAAGACATCACATAGGTAACACAGTTGTTCACAATTCTGTTAGTTACTATTGTGGTCTAATTAATTATAGACCCCTTTTTAAAATTTAATGCACATATACAACTACAAAAACAGGAGACATTAAAATGAATTTATTTATACCTTAGAGTAGTTTTAATCCTAATTTTAATGTAGCATCAAAGCTTTCTATGGTAGCCAAATTTACAAGGTAGCCAGGTCTCGATCTCTTTTATTATCCTCAGCCTTACCTGAGATTGGTATGGGAGAATAGAGGTTTGGTCAGTCTCAAATTTCTTAAGGACAAATCTTAGTCTTGGGCCAAAAATAGGTCTGATGGGATCCTCAGTAATAATAATTGCTATGATTTGTTGAGTACCTACTATATGTCAACGTTTATTTAGATGCCTTCTTTATATTATACTATTAATCCTCCATAAAAGACTCTGGAGTGACTATCATTATGCTTATTTTACAGGTGAGGAAATTTAGGCATATTAAATAGGTCGGCCAAAGTCACATATCCAGTTGAGTTGCAGAGTCAGAACTGGATTCTCAGTTGGCCTTATTCTAAAGTCAGTGGGCCCTAGTGCTGTCTCCCATGACTCCACCACTCCACGCAGCTGTCACGTCTAGCCACCCTGACCTCTCAGTTCTGCAGGTCTCTGGCCTTCTTGATGAAGGGGATATTATCCTCGCTTGACTCAAAAACTCATTTCCTCAGACTCAGGACATTCTTCTCAATCTTAGAAAGTACTTTCTCTATCCCTCTTGAAGGTTTCTGTGGCTCTGGCTCTGAAAGGGCATAACTTCCCCAGATGGATTTCATTCTGATAGAATGAATTCAGTTTGGCCAGACATAGTCACCATAGTCATTGGGACTGATACTCTGAGGTGAAGCTCACTGTGCTGGGCACTTGAAATATTATTGGGAATAATATTGACCTAATTCCCATCTGAGGGAGATAACAGACTATGAAAAATAGACTTCTGGGAACTCATGAAGGTGAAGACTAGATGAAGATGAATCTGGCGATGTAGACAGCTTCATCCTTCATCAGATAGGAGGTTTTTATGGTAGTTAGGGAGGTTTTCCTGTAGGTTGATGACAGAAAGTCATAGAAACATTTTACATAGGGGAAATAAAACAGGTTAGCATGGAGGTTGTGTTTAGGTGGGATAAACCAAAAGGGCAGAAAGATAGTATTATGATAATCCAGGACAGGGTTCTCAAAGTAATGTCCCTGAACCACCAGCTTTGGGTTTGCCCAAGAGCTTGTTATTATAAAAGTCCAAATTCTTGAGAATTTTCCCCAGAACTATTGAAACAGAAATTCTGGGAGTGAGGCTCAGCAATTGGAGTTGTAATAAGTACTGCAGGTAATTCAGATGAACGCTGAAGTTTGAGAAGCACTGGCCTAGGAAAACGTTGATGAGGGCCTGAATTACTACAGATGGAAAAGGTGGAGAGGATGGTTTGTGGTAGAGAGCCATTTAGAAGTTAAAATTAAAAGAAGGATATAGATAGATATTAGATCGATTTGATAGATTGTATATGGAGGGTGAGTGACTTTCTCTGAATCTCTAGATTACCTGCCATTAGCAGAAGAAGAGCTTTCTAGAATCCTGATCCACTTACTTCCCCAGGATATCTTAAATATATCAAAATAATGGGGAAAAGGCATTTGAACAACAGTAGTTTAACCCATCTAAACCAGTGATTCTTACTTTATTTTCTGGGTAGATATTAAGCTAATTTATTTTTCCATTTTTTGCAGGTCCAACATAGGAGTTGAAATAATGAAGAACTTTACCCCCATTGAAGTCGTACCATGTAACAGTAAGTTTGGAGTGTTGTTGCCTGCCATGATCACAATTTATTCACTTAAAGGACATGCTTACTTAGAGATATTTATTCCACATTTGATCTTTCATTTCCTGGGACAAATTATATCAACCACCTTGGGTTTTAGAGAAGGGATTTTATTCTTGGAAATTATTTTCATGTTAATTTAAACCAATTTTCTTCCCAAGTCAGATATAAAAAGCAGGGGAAACCATTAATTTCAGTGGCACCTTGTCAAAATGTACAGGCTATTTGTATTTAAATTTGAGATTTATTCCTCCAGAGCCAATGATCAGGTGCTGGTGCTATGTGAAAAATGTCTTAGATGAGCTGCACAGATTCAGAGTTAGGACATTTCTTTGGTGGTTTCTAATTTCTCATTTAGCCAAGCCGTCTTACTTAAAGTTCTATGAACTAGAAACTTCTGTGAATTTTTTTCTCAGTTTAATAACATGAACTTTGTCAACACAAAACCATTTCATTCATAGATGTGATGTTTCTGCTACACTGGAAATAAAGTGAATTTCAAAATTAAAGTAAAGCAAAGGACTTCCATTGTAACAATCACCGGGGTATACATTTCCTCATTACCCCTTTTTCATGCATTCAGCAAATTTTACTGAGGACCTACCGTATACAAAGAACTTTGCTAGATCCTGTGGAAAACATAAATATAAATAAATCATGAACCCAGATTTAAAGCTCACAATCTATGAAGAAGACAGATCTCTTCTCTGCTAGGGCAACTATCATTCACACCCAACTTTTACACTGAAGAAAGTTCTTAGACTCTTGAGGCAACTTGAATGCTCATAACACCTCTTTTGTTTCCCTCTTGCCTGGACAGTAATTTCCAGTAAAGCTAGGTAGTTTCTTGGAAGATAGTACCAGACTGTAATTTTTGAAGCCACTTATAAATCTGATGTAATTCAATATGAATAAATGTAAGTTCCTAAATGTATACCCCATACCCCAACAATGTAGGAAGATGACAAAGAAGATGTGCATATTAAGTGGTGAATATAAAGGTGGCCTCAGAAACTTGCCTAGGGGAAAACTCAATAGGAGTCAGTAAATACAGTTTAGGCTATTTGAATAGAGGTCATGATTCTACTTTTCTCTGTGTTAGTCAGCTCACAGTGAGAATATTACATTCAGTTCTAGACACAACAATTAAGATTTGAGGATTTTTAAAAATTATTAGCTAGAGAAGATGATTCTGGGACACACAAACAATGCGTGACACTCATTTCATAAACACGTTCAAGCTTCTTTTCCTGGATATGTAGTTTGAGGAAGATGAGATTTACAATTCAGCAAGGTCAATGTCATTGGTGTAATATTTGGCAGGGCCACTGTACCTTGCTATTTCATGGTCACACATTTCCTCCTGACTCTGGCTGGCTGTTCTACAGCAGAGTGGCTCTGGGGACAAGGTGGAGCCCAGGGAGACATTGCAAATGCACAAGGGTCAACTGATCCCCATTCCAAGGAAAACTATTCAGTGACAACTTTTAATTCTTCCTTTTAACATGATCTTATTAAATAAATATTTGTGGAAGAGAGGAGGGCAAAACAGAGCTGAAGAGAAAGGTGGAGGAAAAAGAGGAAAATGAAGGCAAGAATGAGGAACATGTTTCCAAAATGATTTGTGGTAGTAAAAATTACTTACTCTGGAAATTTGTATTGCCAGAGAGCGAGAACATAAAAAAGAACTGCCAGATTGGAATGAAGACTCCTTTCCCCAGTGGTTATACTTTGAAAAAAATGTGGATTACAGCATTTTGTAAACAGATCAAGTTCAATGAAACAAAAAATATAAATGACTGCTTGGAAAGAAAACTTATTTATCTCATGGGAGATTCAACACTGCGTCAATGGATTTACTACTTACAAAAAGCTGTGAAAAGTATGTATTTAATTTGTATTTTGAAATAATATTTTACTTTTGAAGGTTCTGAAATAATAATTAGAATTATTTGCTTTTCTTTTCTAATATTTATTTTATTACTTTATTTAATTTGCCAAACTTTTGGCTTCAGGCTTTTATTAAAAATTTAATTTTTATCTTTTCATTCACAAGTGTTAATATTTTTCTTCCTCGTCATGTATTCTCATAAAAATTTCAAGATTTTGTTGTGATTGTAATGCGCCTGGTAAAATTATCCACCCTATATAGTCAGCAATGAATTGTAGTTAGAAGTGATCTTGGTTAGAATTTTATATGTGTTGTGTGCAGTTTAAAGTTATATCATTTTCCTTTTGTTAAAAGATTTATTGATTTGTCTTCCATCAGCCTTAAAATATTTTGATCATCATGGAGCTGGGATCTTTAAGACACATGTTCTTCTGGATGTTGAAAGACATATTTTGTTTCAGTGGAAAAAACATGGACATCCATTTGTTACCAAAAAGCTATTCTCAGTGAAAGATGAAAACTATATCCCACGGGAAATTGACCGGGTAGCAGGAGACAAAAACACGGCCATTGTCATTACCCTCGGCCAACACTTCAGACCCTTTCCCATCAACATTTTCATCCGTAGGGCCATCAATATTCAAAAGGCCATTGAACGTCTATTCTTGCGAAGCCCAGAGACCAAGGTGATACTTAAAACTGAAAACACCAGAGAGTTACATCAAAATGCAGAGATGTTTAGTGACTTTCATGGCTATATTCAGAATCTTATCATAAGGGATATTTTTGTGAATCTTAATGTGGGCATTATTGATGCCTGGGACATGACAATTGCATATTGCACTAATAATGCCCATCCACCTGATTATGTGATTCAGAATCAGATTGGCATGTTCTTGAACTACATTTGTTAGAGGAAAAATATAAAAATAGCACTAACCATTTTCTATAGATGATCTTACATATATAGCAAAGATAGTTTAATGAAATACAAGTTTTGAGGAAACTAAATTTGAAAAAGTTCTATTATAGTTAAATATATATAGCATAAAATTTAGCATTTAAGCCATTTTATTATTTTATTGTATTGTATTTTTGAGATGGAGTTTCAATCTTGTTGCCCAGACTGGAGTGCAATGATACGATCTCGACTCACTGCAGCCTCTGCCTCCCAGATTCAAGTGATTCTCCTGCCTCAGCCTCCCAAGTAGCTGGGATTACCAGCTCCCGCCACCATGCCTGGCTAATTTTTGTATTTTTTAGTAGAGATGGGTTTCACTATGTTGGCCAGGCTGGTCTTGAACTTCTGACCTCAAGTGATCTGCCCGTCTCAGCCTCCCACAGTGCTGGGATTACAGGTGTGAGCCACCGTGCCTTATTTTATTTTAATTTTTCAAGACAGTTTCACTCTGTCACCAAGACTGGAGTGCAATGGCATAATCTCGGCTCACTGCAATCTCTACCTCCTAGGTTCAAGCGATTCTCCTGACTCAGCCTTCCATATAGTTGGGATCACTGGCGTGCACCACTACACCCGGCTATAAACCATTTTTAAGTGTACAATTCAGTGGTATTAAGTTATTTACAGTGTTGTGAAACCATCATCATGATCCATCTCCGGCACATTTTTAACATTCCAAAAAGAAACTTGGAACTCATTAAACAATAACTCCCCATTCACTCCTGTCCTTGGCCCATGGCAGCTACCATTGTATTTTCTGTCCTGAATTTGACTATTTTAGGTAGCTCATATAAGTCAGAACATGCAGTATTTGTCCTTTTGTGTCTGGCTAATTTCACTTAGCATAATGTTTTTAAAGTTCATCTATGTTGTAGCATTTGTCAGAATTTTCCTTCATTTTTAAGGCTGAATAATATTCCATTGTATGTATGTACCACATTTTGTTTATCCATTCATTTGCTGATTGACATTTGGGTTGTTTCCCCCTTTTGGCTACTGTGAATAGTGCTACTAGGAAGAGGAAATCAAATTTAAAGGCATGTCTCCTATGCTGAGCATGATGACTGAATAGCAAATGATCATCATCCATAATTTGAAAACATGTGCAGCCCAGAAATTCATAGACTAAATGATTCAAGTTTAGAGAAAATGTCATGTATACAGGAAAACTTAGTGGGATCATAATAGCAGTCTTCTTGCTTAGGAAAATTATTTGGAATTTAGTAACCAGTTGTTCTCTAGATTCTAGTAAAAATCATGGATCACAATCCAAAAACCACAGGCTCATTGAGAGAAACCAACTTAGCATTATGTTAATGTACAGACCCCAGAACCCTGATTCTTGGACATCCTAAAATATGATGTGGGACCCCCTCCAGAGAGCCTCAAATGATAAATTTTGTCTCTGACTCTTCCTCTCATTATAAAGATACACACCCTTTCTATTAATATACTCTAGGTCTCAAGAGTATATTAGAGAATATTGTTATCAAGGATACTTCCCCTGTTAGGATTGTGTTTCTTAGAGAAAGTGAAATTATAATGCTGTAACATCAGTAGAAAGTCTGGGTCATACAGCTTAGCACGTTAGAAATTTCTTCCTTGTATCAAATTACTTATTGATGCTAATTCCTCCTTTAGGAAACTTTCAAAGTAAATTTAATTATTCTTCCAAACATTGCACTGTTAATTGCTTAAATGAATCATCATTTTCCCACCAAGACCACCTCAAATTCCTTCAACCTAGTTCTGATATAATATAGTTACTAGTTTTCTTACTTTACTCTTCACATGCACTGAAGGTTGTCTATAGCACTCTACAACTCACTCTGCAATGTGTCTTCTACCTGATCTCTCACCTCAACAAATTGAATGCTTTAATTTAAATGTGATAAATCAGCCCCTATGAAAGAGGGTCTATTATTTCTCTTGTTCTAGTATTGCACTGTACAACACAATAGCCATTAGTTGTATATGGCTATTTAAATTTAAATTAAATTAAATTAAAAAATTAGTTTCTCAGTGGCACTATTCACATTTCAAGTGTTAAATAGCCACTTGGAGCTAGTGGTACTGTACAGATAGCATAATATTTGCTTGCATTTTTCTCTAGAGAGTATTTTTTAATGTTTTGTCATTATAATTGGTTGTATGTTTAAAAGTAAATTCCATGATAAATTATAATTTTTTATGGTGAGTAAAAAAAAAAAATCACCAAATGTTGGTGTCAAGTCCCTGACTTTTTTTTTTTTTTTTAATTGTACTTTAGGTTCTGGGGTACGTGTGCAGATCATGCAGGATTGTTGCATAGGTGCACACATGGCAATGTGGTGTGCTGCCTCCATCCCCCTGTCACCTACATCTGGCATTGCTCCCCATGTTATACCTCCCCAACCTGCTGACCCCCCCTGCTGTCCCTCCCTTGATCCCTCCAAACAGACCCCAGTGTGTGATGCTCCCCTCCCTTTGTCCCTGTGTTCTCATTGTTCAACACCCGCCTATGAATGAGAACATGCGGTGTTTGATTTTCTGTTCTTGTGTCAGTTTGCTGAGAATGATGGTTTCCGGATTCATCCATGTCCCTACAAAGGACACAAACTCATCATTTTTTATGGCTGCATAGTATTCCATGGTGTATATGTGCCACATTTTCCTTGTCCAGTCTATCGTCAATGGGCATTTGGGTTGGTTCCAGGTCTTTGCTATTGTAAACAGTGCCGCTATAAACATATGTGTGCAGGTGTCTTCATAATAGAACAATTTATAATCCTTTGGGTATATACCCAGTAATGGGATTGCTAGGTCAAATGGAATTTCTATTTCTAGGTCCTTGAGGAGTCACCACACTGTCTTCCACAATGGCTGAACTAGTTTGCACTCCCACCAACAGTGTAAGAGTGTTCCTATTTCTCCACATCCTCTCCAGCATCTGTTGTCTCCAAATATTTTAATGATTACCATTCTAACTGGTGTGAGGTGGTATCTCAATGTGGTTTTGATTTGCATTTCTCTAATAGTCAGTGATGATGAGCATTTTTTCATATGGTTGTTGCCCGCATAAATGTCTTCTTTTGAAAAGTATCTGTTCATATCCTTCACTTACTTTTGGATGGGTTTGTTTTGTTTTTTTCTTGTAAATCTATTTTAGTTCTTTGTAGATTCTGGATATTAGCCCTTTGTCAGATAGGTAGATTGCAAAATTTTTTCCCATTCTGTTGGTTGCTGGTTCACTCTAATGATTGTTTCTTTTGCTGTACAGAAGCTCTGGAGTTTAATTAGGTCCCATTTGTCTAATTTGGCTTTTGTTGCCAATGCTTTTGGTGTTTTAGTCATGAAGTCCTTGCCTATGCATATGTCCTGAATGGTTTTGTCTAGGTTTTCTTCTAGGGTTTTTATGGTGTTAGGTCTTGTGTTTAAGTCTTTAATCCATGTGGACCCCTTCCTGACACCTTACACTAAAATCCCTGACTTTTAAGCCGTCTACTTGTTGTCTGTTTTTTAAAGAAATCTTGGTATCTAAATATTTCATAATGTTTTGACTTAAAGTGATAGCTTCAGGTTATTGCAGATATTGACTATATTGCTAATATATAAGACTTGAGCAAGCCATTTGAAATCATAGAAACATTCTCTATTGGTATTATCAGACCTCTTTCAAAAACCCATTTATACACAATGGAATGAAATAAAACTAGAAATCAATAGCCGAAGGAAAATAGCAAAATCCATAAATATTTAGAGATTAAACATTGCACTCTTAAACAGCCTGTGGGTCAAAGAAGAACACACAAGGGGATTTAGGAAATAGCTGGAGACAAGTGAAAACAAAAACACAACACATTCAAACGTATGGGATGCAGTGGGAGTGGCACGAACAGGAAAGTCAAAGCAATAAATGCTTACATGAAAAAAAAAGTTTACAAATTAACAACCTAACACTGCACTTCAAGGAGCTAGAAAAAGAAGAACAAACAAAGCCCAAAGTCAGGAGAAGGAAAGGAATAATAATGATTAGAGCAGAGATAAGGGAAATAAAGTAAAGCATAAATCATAGAAAAGATCAACAAAACTATGAGTTGGTTTTTCAGAAAGATCAAAACTGTAACAAACTCATAGCTAGACTAAGAAAAAGAAGACTTAAATAGTTAAAATTATAAATGGGCAATAAGACATTACAATGGATGCCACAGAAATAAAAAAAAGATTACAAGAGACTACTATGAACAATTGTACACTAACAAATTGTATAACCTAGAAGAAATTGATACATTCATAGAAACATATAACCTATGAAGACTGAATCATAAAGAAATAAAACATTGGAACAGGCCTATAACTGAGAGGACATTGAAACAGTAATCAAAAACCTTTCAATAATAATAATAACAATAAAAAGCCTAGGCCTAGATGGCTTCGGTGGAGAATTCTATTAAACATTTAAAGAAGAATTAACACCAGTCCTCAAACTCTCCCAAAAAATAAGAGGAAGAAATTCTCCCAAACTCATTCTATGAGGCAAGCATTACCCTGATATCAAGACAAAGACAAGAAAAGAAAATTACGGGCCAATATCCCTGATAAGCATAGATGCAAAAACCCTAAAAGAGAAGGAATAATAGCAAACGGAATTAAATAGCACATTAAAAGCATCATATACCATGACCAAATGGCAATTATACCTGAAATACAATGATGCCTCAACATAAGAAAATCAATCAATATAATGTGCCACATTAACAAAATGAGGAACAAAAACCACATGATCATCTCAATTGATGCAGGAAAAGCATTTGACAAAATTCAACATCCTTTCATGATAAAAACATTCAATAAACTATGAATAGAGGGAAACTATCTCAACATAACAAAAGCCATATATGAAAAGCCCACAATTAACACCACATGCAACTAGGAACAACTAATTTTCCTCTAAGATCAGGAACAAAGCAAAGATGCACATCCTGGCTGCTATTCAACATAGTACTGAAATTTCCAGCCAGAGCAATTAAAACAACAGAAAAAGAGATAAAAGACATACACCTGGAAAAGCAGAAGTAAATTCTCTCTGTTCACAGGTGACATGATCTTATTTTTAGAAAATCTTAAAGATTCTGCACAGAACTTGTTACAGCTAGGAAATGGATTCAACAAAGTTTCAGGACACAAAATCAACACTCAAAAATTAGTTGCATTTCTATACCAATGACCAATTCAAAAAGGAAATTAAGAAAACAATCCCATTTCCTATGGCACCAAAAAGGATATAATAGCTAGCAATATGCTTAATCAAAGAGATGAAAGAACAAAAAGTATAAAACATTGCTAAAAGAAATAAAACACAAATAAATGGAAAGATATCCCATGCCTGTGGATTGAAAGACCTAATATTTTTTAAACGTCATACTAACCAAAGCAATCTACAGATTCAGTGCAATCTCTGTCAAAACCCAGTGTTTTTTTTTTTTGTAGAATTAGAAAAAAACTCATAAAATTCATGTGGAATTTCAAGGGATATTGCATAGCCTAAATAATATTGAAAGAGAAGAACAAAGTTGTAGACCTCACACTCCTTGATTTTAAGACATACTTCAAAGCAACAATAATTCAAATGGTGTGGGTATTGACACAAAGATAGATATGTAGACCAATGGAGCAGAATGAAAAGCCCAGCAATAAACCCTGGCATATCTGGCTACATGATTTTTAGGAAGTGTGCCTAAACTACACAATGGAGAAAGAAAGAACAGTCTCTTTAACAAATAGTACTGGGAAAACAGAATATATTCACATGCAAAAGAATGAAGCTGGACTCTTACTTTATAGCATATACAAAAATTAACTCAAAAATAGATTAAAGACCTAAATATAAGATCCAAAGGTACTAAACTTCTAGAAAAAAATAGAAGGGAAAAGCTTAAGGATAGCATTTCTTGACTCTGATACCAAATGCACAGGCAACAAAATTAAAAACAAAATAAACAAATGGGACTCTTCTGCATAGCCATAAAAACAATCAACAGAATGAAAAGGCAACTTACAGAATGGGAGGAAATAATTGCAAATAGTATATCTGCTAAGGTGTTAATATCCAGAATATATATATATATATATATATATATATATATATGTATATATATATATATATATATATGTATATAT
The DNA here is from genome assembly GCA_963574635.1 of Cheracebus regulus. NCBI lineage: Eukaryota > Metazoa > Chordata > Mammalia > Primates > Pitheciidae > Cheracebus > Cheracebus regulus. The sequence goes on from CAUYQU010083743.1 coordinate 22,850, forward strand.
ATATAACAGATTTAAAAATGGGCAAAGAAGTTGAATAGATATTTCTTCACAAAACATATACAAATGGCCAATAAACACATTAAAAAGATGCTCAATATCACTAATCTCAATGAGACATCACCTCACACCCATCAGGATGAAATCAAAATCACAATGAGACATCACCTCACACCCATCAGGATGGCCACTATCAAAAGAACACAAAACAACAAGTGTCAATCAGGATGTAAGAAGTTGGAACCCTTGTGTACTGTTAGTGGGAATGTCAAATAGTGCAACCATTATGAAAAACAGGATGTAGGTGCCTCACAAATTAAAGGTAGAATTGCCATATAATCCAACAGTCCTATTGTGGCTAGATATTCAAAAGAATTCAAAGCAAATTGAATTATTTCCAAATAATTCAAGGAGATACTTGCATACCCATGTTCATTGCAGGATTATTTCCAGTAGCTAAAAGGTGAATCAACTCAAATGTCCATCAACAGGTGAATGGATAATGAAAATACGGCATATACATACAGTGAAAAACCATGCAACCTTAGTAAAGGAAGGAAATCCTGTCACATGCACACATGATGAAGCTTGAGGACATTATGCTAAGTGGAAGAAGCCAGTGACAAAGGATAAATACTGTAGGATTCCCCTCCTATGATGTATCCATGGCAGTCAAAATCATAGAAACAGAAAGTAGAAAGGTGGTTATCAAGGGCTGGTAGGTCAGGGAGTTAGTGTTTAGTGGTATAGAGTTTCAGTGCTGCCAGGTGAAAATGTAGAGATCTGTTGCAACAATGTGAATATACTTAACACTACTGTACTGTACACTGAAAAAATGGTTGAGGATAAATTTAATGGTTTTTTTGTTACCACAATAGTAATTTAAAAAAACACTCATTTATATTCTTTCCCTTTCATGGCAAATAAACTTAAATGTGGAAATCAAGAGTATGTCATTTCTTTGTTCAACCTGCTGAAATGAAATACAGTTGTCCCTCTGTGTATGCAGGGGATTGGTTGCAGGACACCTATGTAGATCAAAATTCACTCACGCCCAAACCCTGAACATGAGTATATGAAAAGTTGGCCCTTTCTATACATGGGTTTAACATTCTGTAAATACTGTATTTCAATATTTTGATCCACATTTGGTTGAAAAAAAGTCAGATATAGGTGGACCAGCACAGTTCAAACCCCTCTTGTTCAAGGGTCGACTGTTGTTTCAGTTGTTCTGTATCCATTAATGACTTGAATTCTCTATTTTTTACGACACTAAATCAACATTAGGAGGCATATGATTAAAAACAGTTCTCTGTTAATAAAGGGGCATGTGAGTTGGCATTCAGGTACAAGTCTTGCTGCACACATAGCTGCTGCTCTCATAGGAGTAATCCCGATGTTCTTTTCCAGTCTACACCATGGATCGCAAAATAATTTGTATAAAAATTCTTCCTGTACAGCATGAGTTTTCAATGACAACCAGATGCAAAAAGCCATCAAGTGCTTCAGGCTCTCATACATGCTGCACAGATGCCAGGAACGTAATCTTGCTCTGCATATAAATAATTTCCACCTACTATAAAGCAAAATGTGTTCTAGTACATACTTTTCCATTCACATTATGTGCTATTGACAGTGTGTTTGTATAACAGCATAATTTGATATAGAAATTTTGCTGACTTCTGATTTAGCATCAACTATATGTATCATTAGCTTGTGGTTGGCTTTATAAACTTCTTGCCAGTGGTTTGAGTTGTACCTTTTTTCACCATCAGGAGTACAATGACAAGTACAAGTTAGCTTGGTCACTCTAGTCTTTTTTTTTTCTTTTTACTTTATTGATAAAACTCATCAACCTGTTACTGGAAACCAATATCTTGTTCTTGTTCGTTCTTGTTCTGGAGAAAAGTAGATTGCTGTAGCAGAGGGGCGACTGTGCTTTGCCTGACAATTATGTAAAAGTCTTTGATGGCTTTAGTCCTCTGTAGTAGCTAGGACTTTTATACAGGTGATAAAAATCTACCTCAAACTAGCCTAAGGAGGAGTGGGAAGCACGGAATTAGCGCATAACTGAGAAGGCAGAGAAAGTGCAAAGGCTACAATAATTGTGGTATAAAAGCTGAGGTTCTCTTACACTTGGGGGATCTAAAAAGAAACTCCAGAGGGCTCCCAGTGGTCAAATATGGGACTTGAGCACCAAAAAGGAAAAAATGATTGCAAATATTTAAAACACATGAAATGTATAGTTGTTGTATGTTTGAGGCAGAGAGAAGACCTTATTTATCATTATTGGAGGTAGCTAGTATAGACATACTGCTATGGTCTGAATGTTGGTGTCCCCTCAAAATTCACAGGGTGAAACCAAATCCCCAAAGTAATGTATTAAGAAGTGGGAATTGCTGTACTCTCTCCTTGCAAATAATTATTTCTGTTTTAGTCCATCATAAATTTAAGTTCATACTCCTACTTAGTGATTATACTAACATGAGAAGAAATCCACTGAATCATCATTGAGAAGGATGAGGAATTTAGATCATGTCCAGCTTCTCTCCTCCACTGTAGGATCTGTTCCTTGTATAATAACCTCTATTTTATGTTAGATCAGTATATCTTTACTGCCAACATGTGAGATAAATAATAGTGCCCACCTACTTCCTCTTTCCATTTACCTTCCTCCAAACCCAAACCCAGGAAATGACAGAAATAATATGTTTAAAGAACAAATTAATAGCCATTCTAGGAAGCAAAAGAAAGTAACAAGAGCTGGTAGGAAATATCGAGCAATCTGAAAGTTAGAAAACAGTGTTTGTCTTGGGGGATATGAGGAGGCAGCAGCCTAATGTGGCAGAGGACTGGGTGCCTTGGGCTCAGGAGGGCAGGGGAGCTGTCTGGTTGTGCCTCGGCTTTTCTTCACATTGTCCTTGATGGACCTTTGCCTGTTCTGTTGTCACTGTGGGCCCCTGATGTGAATCAGAGGTGACCATTAGAGTCATTGAATGCATATGGGCAGAGAGAGAGTTTAAAACACTCACAGGCTTTGCTCCTTCAGACCTGATATAAAATCTGCGGGAGCAGCTGTTGCCAGCCTCACACGCTCACCTGGACCAGGCACTAAGCCTGCTTCTTGGGGCTGTGGGGATGTGGTGAACACTCACAGGGTGAGTGTTATGTGGCTCCTCTGAAGCAGTTTCCTGGTCATGTTCAGGGACTGGGAGCCTTGAGAGGTAAGTGGGGCCTGAGCGAGTATGGTACCTTGGCTGGTGTACAGAACCCCTGCAGACCTTGTCCTGATTCTCTTTCATCAGTCTTTCTTAGGCTGACTGCCTCCTGACACTTGGTTGGTTCCCATTACCATGGTGTCCTCTTTTTAAAAACACAGCCTAAGTGTCTGGGCATTTCTCCTTCAGTCTGCAGCTGAATATGGGCAGTGTTTGCTGCACTGGCTGGGGCGCAGTTGGAGTTTTCTCTGAGCTCTACAATGATCAAGTCTCAGTTCTTTTCTTACCTATCAGCGGCATTTTTTTTTTTTTGTAGAAAGTGATTTATTTAGACAGAGAAAAAGGAGAAGGAGAGCGAAACAGCTAACTCACACTGAGTGAGAGAAAGAAAAGCCGCTCTCACACTGAGTGAGAAGGGTTCCCAGAGGGGGAAAACCAGAGAAGGAAAGCTCCTCCCACACTGAGAGAATCCAGAAAGATGGAATTCAGGAGAGGAAAGCAACTTCCACAGGGCTCAATATTGGAAGGAAGCCTGCAGCATTTACTGGGGAAGGCTGCTGTCTACAGCCTGACCAGCTTATGCATGGGTAGGCCACAAATGGTCTTAGAAATAAAGGCTTTGGAGAAGGAAGGAAGGAAAGAAAGAAG
>CAUYQU010083744.1:0-23477 GCA_963574635.1 Cheracebus regulus
GAATCATTCAATGATTGTCATTATTCCATAAAACGAAGGAATTTATTTTGAATTCAAGTCCTTTCTTAGGAGAAAATAGAAACTGAACTGAAAAAAGGAAAAACACACACAAACGCGCGCGCGCGCGCGCGCACACACACACACACACACACACCCCTCTACATCAATTATACTTTTGGGTAAAAAACTCTTTTGAAAAGGGAGGTGAAGCTGAATTATTACCTCTAGATCATTATCATTTATCTTATTTACCTAACCATGGAAACTGCTGTCAATGATATTCCTTAGCAAAGGACAGAAAAAGATTACTCCTCCTCCCCATTCATGTTTATATTAAAAAACATCAGCAAAAGAGAACTGAAGGCTGATAATTCAGAGAACGAAACTGTCTTCATTCATTAATTTTCCAGAAAGTACAAGAAACAATGCCTTGTCATCCAAACAGCAAGATTAAGGTATAAAAAAGATCATCTGCACATAATTTTCCTATAATTAAAACACAGATCTCAATTCCAGGCAAAGGAACTTCCAATAAGCCATGTGGCTTAGAAAGGGCCCTTACTGATTTATTACCTTCAAGGGGCTTGACAATTTGTAATTTTTCTGGCATAAAACCCCGAAGGCAACTGGCACTGCTGAGGTCTGTGTTCTCTGACTGGTTGGTGCAGAGAGAGGCAAAGCTCTCTGTCGGGGTCACAGAACCACTAACTCCTTCCTTCTGGTCAGCCAGAACCTGGATCTTCCGCTGCCATTCTTCAGCAAAGAACTGCTTCTCACTTAAATAGTTTTGTCGACGCAAGCTAAGGCGATGCAGTGCTGTAGCCAAATCACTATCTCCAGAGGGTCCTGGTTGGCCCATCTTCTGGGAGTTCCTATAGGAAAATCACATTCACTGATTAGATATTGAGGATCATCAGAATGACCCAGATATCTCCTTTCTACAGTGGTAAGCATTCAAGAGACTGATCTTAAAAACATGGTATTTTCCTAGATACCTGGAATATAGAAACAATAACAACAAACCAAAATCACTAATAATATCATTTTTACAGATCATTTCAAATGACTTGAGAGGCAAGATAATACTTCAGTGATATTCTGTGTTTTCTGAATTTTCTATTTCATTTAATTTATGAAACTACACATTCAACCATCTATAAATTCGTATTAGGTGGTCACAAAAATAAACATTATATTTCGCTGAGTTTGTAACATGGATTGCAAGAGGTACCATTATTTTATGTGTAATGAAGAAGGAAAAAAGTGTACCCATTAAACTAAGGCATAGTATTAGTTACAAAACATAACAATTTTAAAAATATTAAAATACGAAAAAAATTTGCTTTGGGCCACTGAATCACCCATCAACACTGAAGAACACTGAAAAGAAAACAACAAAATTTGTATATAATACTGCATTTTATAGTTCTCTGATGCTCATTTTTTCAACACTTTTGAAACTGGGAAGCTATCTTATAATGTATATCAAATGGAAGAGTTGCAAGCCGAGCTGTGGTACTCTGGGCTACTTGTGTATAAATCCACATCTTCTCCTAAGATAATTGTGTGACAGGGCGGCAGCAGGACACAAAGCTACCGTGGATGCAGAACACTGCCCAGGACACACCAGGCCATGCAACTGAAGTCTAGCGTGATGAATTTCTACGTAAGGAAACATTTCCTTCTGGTGCCAAATATCTATCTTTCAAAGGCTTTCAGCTCACTTTTCAGTAAAGTTGTTTACCTTCTAGTTATATAGAATTCAACGTATTAAATTAATAAAAAGAATGAAAACAAATCCAAGTTTAAATAAACAGAAAATTGACAGTCCCTTGATGGTCCTCAAGATGTATTCAGACTTACGTTTATCCTAAAAATCAGCAAAGTGGTTGAGATTATGAGCATGGATTATGAGAAGGTGTCATCTGATGTATTCATGCTAGTGACCAAACAGATTCAAACAAATCTGTCTTTGGCATGATCTATGTTACGAATAATGAAACAGGGCATCATAAGTGAATAAAAACTGACAGTTCCAGAACCTTCTTGGGACAGTACGGAGTAATGCTGGAATTTGTGTAAGTCAATCTGGTGAGTCAATGGGAAAAGAAGTGTAGAATCACTGTCATCATCTGTTTCTTACCCTGCAATCTCCTCTGAGCTGTTCCCCTGGTTCAGGAGTGATTTGTCCTCTGTTTCCTGTAAACCAGACTCAAAAGGTTTTGCTGTCATGATGACACTTGAACGGTTGGAGCCTGGAATGGGTAACAGAGCTGGGAACGAGACAGAGCGGCCCTGTGTGTCATTGGCAATCCTGACGGTATCAAATACCCGTTTCTGTTGGGCTCTGTCAAAAAGGAAGTGTTCATTATTATCACTGCCAGCCACTAGAGCATCTAGAGAAGAGACATGTATATGCAGTCCATCAGAAATAAAGCCACCCTGAGGAGCTTCTATAGTTTAGGAGAGATCATCAGAAAGTAAGCTTTCAAACAGGAGAACTCTCTCACAAATGAGGACACTGTGAGGAAAACACTGAATAGTAAGCAAATTACTACTGAATCTCGTAATACTTAACACTTTGGATTCTGGCTTCAATTTCTATTCCAGTGATTGAGTAACAACACATGTGATCTCTACTTACTTTTGTTTAAAGAGAGAAGATTCCTCATCCAAACTCAGCTTTTTACGCATAGTCCCCTCAATCTCAGCTGCCAAAGATTCCTAAGAAAAAGAGTTTGAGATTTCTAAAGTGATTGTTGCTCTTAAATTAATTAACAGAGTCTCTACAACCCTATACTTTTGGTGTTACAGTAAAATACAAGGAAATAGTCAAGGCTAACATTCAGGGGAAAAAAGACATTCTGTAAGTAGAACTTTTAGGTAAGAACCCACTACATTTTCATGATTTTTTCAAATAGGAAAGGAGTGAAAAAAGCTAATATGATAAACAGAAAATATACGTGCAGACACACAAAAAACAAAAGGTCTAAAAGGCCATAAACCCAGTGTTAACAGTGATTCTGTGGAGGGTGAAATTTAATGGTATTTAACAACTTCTTTTTGCTTTTTTGTAATTTCTAGCTTTTCTATAATAAACAGGTATAGCCTTTATAATATTAAAAAGTCATTTTAAAAAACAAGCAAGCTTCCTCTTCCCCTGATCAGGGAATGAGGACTAAACCCAGTGTTGATAGCGATTCTGTGGAGGGTAGGATTTAATGGTATTCAATAATTTCTTTTTGTTTTTCTGTAATTTCCAGCTTTTCTATAATAAATATGCATAGCTTTTATAATATTAAAAAATCATTAAAAAAAATAAGCAAGCTTCCTCTTCAGGGATGAGGATTCAACTAATATGGGTGACATGCTCAGTGGGGCTGGGCTGAGGACTGCTGGAATTGGAGGCAATGGTGTGAACTCATGATTTTTAACATATTTATATATACACACATATATTTATATATTATAATATATATATACATTTTCATACCTATATCTACACTATATATATATACACACACACACATATAATATATGCATATATATATATGTATCCATATATATAGTGTAGGTATAGGTATGAAATACATGTATTTCCTAGTTTTATCTGCTGAGAGGGTCTAGAAGCCATGATACTCTAGTGGCAATCAATGGGCACAATTAGCACCCAGATCTTGGATTTGAAATACCATTCTTCAATAAAAGTAACCAGAGCTATTTGGAGAAATGGCTGATTCCAGGGACAAAAAGTACAAAAAGTGCAAGATGAGCTTAAAGGGGATCTTACTGGCCGTATCTAGGACAATCTGAATATCAAAATAGATATTAATAATTATGGCTTATAATCTATTGAATAAAATAGAAATCCATGAGTCCATGACATACCTAAATGAATAAATGAACAAATAAATGGAACAGAAATGCACTAATTTATAAAAGAAAAATGGCAATTAATAAATGTTGAAAAAATGATGGAATCTGAAAATCACCATTTGGCAGTCATTATCATAACTGTCAGATAAGAACTATCAATAGATGCTAAAACTAGTGGGTAATAGTTTGATGAGTAACAAGCTACTTAGTCTCAAAGTATCTCTCATTAAATGTTTACTTTGATCACTTGGTTGGGGTAGTATCTGCCAATTTCCATCACTATACGGCGAATTAGTAGTGTTAATTTAATTAACTATTCATTAATATTGACTTTACAGTGGAAAAAACCCGCAGATTACCTTAACTAAGAGATCAGAGTTAATCAACACCACTTGTAATGGGCTAAACATACATTATGCACCTCTTGATAGGATGCTCTGAGAATATGGCATCATTTCTGCCAAGAATGCATTATCAGAATCTAATCATGAGGATGCATCAGACAAACCTAAACTGAGTAAGTCCTACAAAGGTCATGAAAGAGAAATAAAGACAGAAGAACTGTTCCAGATGGAAACAACAAAATGCATTGTATCCTTTAAAGGACATTAGTGAGACAACTGGCAAAATCTGAATGGGCTCAGTGGATTAGATGATAATACTGTATCAACATCAACTTTCTGATGCTGATGGTTGTAGTGTGTTTATGTAAGATGGTGTCCTTAAGAGTGTCCAAATATCCTTGTTTTTAGTAAATACACACTTAAGTACTATGGGGTAATAAGGTATACCAGCAACTTACTGTTAAAATAGCCCAGGGGGAAAAAAAGAGAGATTGAATGATATAGCAAACGCAGAAATATGTTAAAAAACTGAAGAATCGATGTAAGGGATATACAAGAGTTCTTTATACTATTCTTGGAACTTTATTCTAACATTAAAATTATTCCAAACTTGAAAAACAAAATCATGCCTCCCTAATTTTAAGAAAATCAACTAAAATTTATAGTTTTAGCCTTTTAAAAAAGTTCATAGGGTTGCACAGAAGTGTGTAAAAATCAGATTGTTAAAATAACTCTTCGAACCAACATTACAAATTCTAACATAAACTCAGAAGATTTTATTAATTTTTTTAATCCAAAAAATAGTGTTTATAAATGAATTAAACAAAGATGAATCCTGTTCTCATGAAGCTTACATTCTAACAAGTTAAAAATATTAGGAGACTCAAGATTTATTGAAAGAGGTTTTAGATATTCTAAGCGCCATTTAAGTAAATAGCAGGTGGTGGGTCTAGGGTAGGATGACCCAAGTTTAACTAGTTCTAATATACGCAGTCCTAAAGTTAATTTCCTTAGGGCTTATCTTACATATTATTGATTTAATATATCTGGAAAGTCACCTGTTAGAATAAATAAGAGTATTAAGGAAGATGTCAATATACAAATTAGGGCCTAAATCAATAATTGGAGTCCAGAAATAAGGACAAACCATATTATCTCAAGATGCTTTATACCATCATAAATCATATCACTTTTAGGACAAACTAATCTTAAACAAATTTCTTTAAATATATAGCATCTTTCTTAGTTGCTTACCCCAGTAAAAGCTCCATATGATTGGGAGAAGTAGAGATGAGCAGCAGGGCCAGATCTACTACGAAGTTCCTTTATTTCTTCTTGGGATTCATGTAACATTCCTAGACACTCCATATTTCTGTCCTGTAACTCGTGCAGCTAAAAAAAGGAAGAATGATAGTATATTTTATTGCCTTCCCAAAACAACACTAGGGAAAAAACTCCCAAAACCTTTTGTGATAAGTATTAATTTTATCCAGAGGGCTAGCTAACTTTATGAATATCACTTCGATACAAAGACTCTAAAACAAACTAAGTAAAAAGAGATATTTGGAGCTACCAGAATTAAAGAAGAGTGTCTTGGCCAAAATTACACATAAATGTGACTTCCTAAAAGTCCAAAATGCAGCTGAGACTACCAGAACTGTCAATTTTTTTTTTTTTTAATATAGATGGGGTTTCTCCATGTTGGCCAGGCTGGTCTTGAACTCCTGACCTCAGGTGATCCACCCGGCCAATATTAATCTTTTTTATGGAAACAACACTCTGAAGTCTGTGACAAGATCAAGAGTCTACAAAGTATTACATATGATGTCAGGGTGCTCAATTCTCCTAAACAAGTAGTTTCCCTACCTTGTTTCAGAGGCTTCTTTACAACTAGATATACAAATCTGGTAAAAGAGTACATAATTTTCACAGTATATTTTAATTATAAAATTTCTTCAAGTGTAGTATACGCCGCCCCAGCTTGTCAGAATCACCAGGGTTGAAGATGCTTATTAAAAATGCAGATTCTAGGCTCTCACTCCAGACAACTTGAAGTAGAAGCTCTTGGGACGGTGCCTGGAAACCTCCACTTAAAACTTGCTCTCCCAAGTGATTCTTTCCCCTCTCTCCTACAATGTGTCACTCTATTGCCCAGGGTTGAGTGCAGTGGTGTGATCATGGCTTACTGCAGCCTCGATCTGCTGGGCTTAAGTGATCCTTCTACCTCAGCCTCTTAAGTAGTGGGGACCACAGGTGTGTTCCAGTAAACCTAGCTAATTTTTTGACTTTTTGGAGAGATGAGGTCTCCTTACGTTTTACAGGCTGGTCTCAAATTCCTGGGCTCAAGCCATCCTCCCACCTTGGCCTCCCAAAGTGCTGGGATTACAGGCATGAGCTAGTGTGCCTGGCCCCAGGGGATACTAATGCATGCTAAAGAATCACCAAGTTATATCTAACATATAAAATTTTATGTAGATAGAAAGTAAGAGATTTTTCCTACTTCTCCTGACACACCTGCAAAAACAATTACAATTAGAAATTATCTTATTTTAAAAACTGTTGAGCTAGTTAAGGTCGACTGGTAAAAGAGTCATATACTATTAACGAATCTTATAAAGTTGAGGTTTTCTCTATTAATCAAGAAGGATGTTGTCATGTTACCAGTTTTAGAGAAAGGACTTTAAAAATGCTTTATTCTTTGTTTTTGAGATGAAGTCTTGCTCTGCTGCCCAGGCTGGAATCACTGCAATCTCTACCTTGGCTCACTGCAATCTCTACCTCCCAGGTTTCAGTGATTGTCCTGCCTCAGCCTCCTCGGTAGCTGAAATTACAGCCTTGCCACCAATCCTGGATAATTTTTGTGTTTTAAGAGAGATGGGGTTTCACCATGTTGGCCAGGCTGGTCTCGAACTCCTGACCTGAGGTGATCCACCCACCTTGGCCACCCAAAGCGTTGGGATTACAGGCATGAGCCACAGCACCCCGCCAAAATGCTTTACTTCTTAGATCTCATAATTTCATCTTAACTTCTGTTGTTGCTTTTAAAATTTGGTAATTCTCCTTTAATAATTCTTATTCATGAAGACGAAAGAAACTAGTTATTCTTTCCCCTCCTGATTTACACAAGATAAATATTTCATTACCTCCATCGTCAGTTGTCTTTGGGCATCTTTGGAAGCTTGCAGGTGAAGTCTTAGTTCTTCCTTCTCAATCACATGCTAACAACATATTAAAAGAGAAATGTGAAGGCTTTCCAAATAAAATATAGCTATTCTCTTTCTTGTAAAGACATCTGAAGAATTTCTCTCTGGGTATCATTTTAAAGCCTACAAAAAGCTAACGTTTCAAAGGCTAAATAAGAGCAATAAAATGGGCAGAATACACAATCTATCGAGGTGTTCAGAGGACAATGAGCATGAGTCAATAATTTACACCATTTTCTGAGGAAGCTCTAACCCCATTTTACAAAGAGAAATAGTGACTTGAAAGTACTTACTCATGACATATGATGTAAAGAAGATTAAAACAGCGATCAGATTATGGCATTTTAAAAGGGCAGGGACCATGTTTATTTTGTTTATTGTATCTAGCACTTAGCATGGTGCAAGATACTATGTCAGTGCTTAACAAATATCTGTTGAATGAATAAATAAGCCTACTTCTTTAAGTTTATGCTGAAGATCTACAATCTGCGACAAAAGAGAAGAAATCTCTTCTTGGTATCGAATCAGCTCATCACTCTTCCCTGACAATTCTTCAGTCATTCTGGACATCTGAGCATTTGTTTCACCTTGGAAGCAAAAAAATAAAAAAATTTTTAAAATTAATATAAACGGAGAGCAGGAGTTGACAAACTATGACTTGTGAGCTGAATCTTGTTTTATAACAAGCAGTGGACTGTCATGAATAGATTTTTCTTTAACATAAAAAAATAAACCCAGAGAAACCAATAGAGAATAAAGGTTCTTCTGAAATAGGCTAATGCTGGGATTTGAATAGGAGACAATGAAGCTAAAAAGAGAGATGACTTGTAAAGGCAAGCAGGCTAAAGGTTTTGCTTCAATTTTTTTTTCCTTTATGAAAATGATATTTGCTCAACCTTTTTCTTTATGAAGGAAAGCAGGCTGAAAGGTGAGCGAGTGAAGAGGTAATCTCATTCATTTATTTGAGAACTCGACATAAAATCCCGAGAGCAATGAAAATTAATCTTTACAAATCTAACAAAGGAACATTTCCAGAATGAAACAGTCACAATCTATAACAGAATGTGATAAAGCCATGGAAATGCTTCTGTAGGAGAGAGACTTTCTGGGATACCTGGCAACTGGGTAAAACCTCCAGAGCAATTCTTAATAGCCTGGCCTTCTTACCTGCACATGAAATAGAGCCTCTAGAATTCCACTGGGAATTTATTCATTCTTTATTTCATATGAAAAATGTGATATGTAAACACAAGCAGAAAAACTACCTCTCAGTGTCATATAAAACTATTTTAAAATTAACATCCTCTAACATTTCAAACGATGGTGATACAAGAGGCAGGAGAGCTGGATCTGAGCTCTTGAGCAAGTCATTTCCTGTATTTTAAAGTGTAAAAGGTGGGTAATGGATTCATGGTGGAGGAGAAAATTCAATTTACACTCCTTCTGGTTCTCTAATTATTCTGCTATTCTAAGGTATCACATTTTGAAGCCCACAGCCCAATTGATGTGATATTACTATATCATTGCAGTCAATTTAAGAGGCTATACACAGTAGGCCCGTCTTATTTGTGGGGGTTACATTCCAGGACCTGCAGTGGATATGTGCACTATTACAGACAGTACTTAACTCTGTACTATATATATATATTATGTGTTTTCCTACAAACATATACCTATGATAAAGCTTAATTTATAAGTTAGGCACAGTAAGAGATTAATAACTAAAAATAAAACAATTATAACAATATACCAGCACCACTACTTTTATGCTTTGGGGCTATTAGTAAGTAGCATAAGGGTTACCTGAACACAAACACTGTAATACTGCGATAGGTGACCTGGTAACTGATGGTTACTAAGTGACTGACAGGCAGGTAGCATATACTGAGTGCAGATGTTGCACAAATGGATGATTCACATCCCAGGAAGGATGGAGTAGGATGGCACAACATTTCATCATGCTACTCAGAATGGCTCATGATTTAAAACTCATGAATTATTTATTTCTGGAATGTCTTACTTAATATTTTCAGACTGCAGTTGGCCATGGTAAACAGAAACCATGAGAAGTGAAACTGCAGGTGAGGGACAACTGTTGTATTTATGGAGAAATTAAATATCTTTCTCCGGTGAAGTCAATCTTTTTCCAATTGATTTGTTTTTTAAAAAACTAGTTAACATTATCTCAAACTAAAACATATGCCTTTAAAGAAACATAACTGGCACTTAATACTTATTGATTGTAGGTTTTATGCCATCATTTAAGTCCTCGCTCTGCCACTTATCAGTTTTCTGACTTTGGAAAATCATCTTCCTCTATAGGACTATTTCCTCATCGACAATATGACAGCTTTGGTTCCTTTCACTGTAACATGCTATAACTTAATGAAACATAGGTCTTTAATGATACTTACAATTTGAAACAAATGTATTTCTTAAAAATACATATGGTATCTTATTTAGGGCTGTAGGCTCAATGTGATATTTTAAGATTTTCAGTAACCATTTAAAATTGTTTCTTGAGATGCTTCTACTAAAACCAATGATCTAACTTCAAAGTTAGAGATATCCCACCAAAGAATTGTCCAAAAAGTACAAAAGAGAATATGTGAATACTCACGAAGTTCTTTAACACAGTCACTGACAAGCTGTTGTTCCTTTTCTTCATAGGTAACAGTTTCTGACTTTATGTGACAAGCCTTCAAGAAAAAAATCAGTATGTGACAATATCTTTAGTGATTTTATAGAAATAACTACAAAAGCCTTTAATTCTCATCTGAAGACTAAAGTTCATCACTTACAAAGGAAAAAATCCAACAACCTGTTCATATGTCTCTACCTGGCTAATCCCTGGCCTTGGCTAAAATGGTCCTTGCTTAAGTAGGACTTCCTCGATGCCCACACTGTACATGTTCACACAACCTTGTAATTTTCTGACATAATTCTTAGTACAGTTGTAACTACTTAGTTACTTATGTAAACGCCACAAGATAAATGTTCTATCCTGTGACTTTCTCTATTGTACTGTCAACCAGCTACTATCCACTTTTTAGTGGGATCTAAGAACAATGGAAGGCAAGGCAAATACAGCTCCTTGTCCATGACTCTCTAATTGGAATGTCAATAGCAAATCCTTATGCCATATTTCACCTCAATACTATCTGGACCTGAACTTTATAGCCTTTAAAGTAAAGGAAAATGGGAATTGGGTTGAATGTACCTTGGATCGAAGAGCCATATTCTCTTCTTCCAGTTCCTTGAGTTTTTCTTGCAGCATTTCCAACTGCAGCAACCCTTGAGATAAGTTAAAGGACTCATTGAACCGAAGAGGTGTAGAACAGCTGGAATCAGTTTCACTTTCTTCAGAAGCAATGGAGACGATTCGAAGTAACTCATCTTTCTTGGATAGCTCATGCTGCAGCTGATTAACCTGTCCATATAAAATGCTTGATTTTCATGTTCTTCATTTTGCATTGTTTACATGCACTATAGTTTCTAATTCATGGGACAATTATTTTTCATCATAAAATCAGCTGCTAGGTTTTACAGACTAATACAAGTACTAAAAAGAGAATAACAAATCCCAGATACCTCCTAAGTTACAATTTTAGAGCATTAATTCAATAGTACAGCTTTTTTCTATCCTAGGTGAGAAAAAAAGCTAATTTTCATATTGTATATATGATAAGAATATATAGGAGAAAATTTCACCTAAGATAATGATATACTCATAGTTGAAAACACAACAAAACTGAAGAACCTTCAAAGTATCAGAATAGATCCCTACTTCAAATTCTTATCATAAGGGCTTATAATTTTCAGATCTGTATCACTGTGCATGTCTTCCTAGGAATACTGATTTTAGTTCTAGGAACAAATAGTTTCAACCTAAAGGCTCAAATGTTGTCATCCATAATGCATTCATAAAATACAAATGAAACCAGATAAAAATAACAAATTACAGAAAATTTGGAATGTAACCATTCAAGTTAATAATAAATCAGTTCTCACTACAAATGTTTATTGCTATGGAATAAATATATTTTCAAAGTTTCTTTTTCCTTTCTTCCTTTGTTTGGTTTTTGAATAAAGATACCAACATACTTGGGTATCTATTTTTTAAAAATTTCAGATAAGATAACATACAAAGTCTACACAAAAGGGTATGGATAGTTTTCATATCTAAGCAGGGTGCCACAGGTATTACAGATACATAATATAAGCTTTAATTTGACCAAGGTAGTCACATGAGTTCTCTTCTGTAATATTAACATTTAATTTCTCTACTGATTAGCTTAATGGTCACCAACGAAGTCAACAAGTATTGGTGTTATTTATCTATTGCCATCATTTCAAGGTCACCTAGGAAAATAAATTTATCCATTGCATAAAACCTAATTATTTTGTGCTGCAGACATCTAATCAAAGGCTTACTTGATCAAAGGCTTGTCCCAGTTGTTCCTCCAGGGATTCATTCTGCTCAGATAAGACATGGTTCCGCTTTAAGAGAGCTTGTCCAATTCGAGCAGCGAGTTCCAGATCACGATCCCTCTGTTAAAATATTAAATACACCTTTTCTTTGAGTATAAACAAGATTAAATGGCAGGTCAGAAATTCTGCAGTCAGTTTTGGTAAAATCAAAAGCAATGTCCTAGAAAGTATCAATATTCATTTTAATGCCCAGATATGACAAATAAGCACAGGGTCTGGCACATAGGTAATGCTTTAAAATGTTGGTCAAGTGGAAGACCACCATTGTTCTAAATGTAAGAGGACATCTCTTTTCTCGATATCAGGTGAGATTTATTATCATCCTAGTAAATTAAGAGTCTAGCAACCCAAACTTTAAAATTACAATTTTGGGGAATTGGAAAATCAATTAGTCTTTAAAAATGAGGATGGGGCCTGTATAGTAAAAGCCCAACAAATATTTGTTGAAGGTATTTGCATATCAAGCATGGTAATGATACAGAATTAGGTATTAAAGATATGGATCAGGTAGGCACATAAAAAAAGAGTTCCATTTAAGGCAAAGCTTATGTGCATTCAGCAGCTTAGAGGAAAGTGCAGCCAAGAGCTCTGTGGTCAATTGGTTCAAGAATGATGATATGAAATAAAATAGGAGATAAAAGACTGGAAATTTTGAAGCCACAGGGTTCTGCCTAAAGTACAGAAAAGAAAGAGGTCTAAAGAAGCTGGTGGCAATGATGCCGGGAAGTCTGTAGAGAAGTCAAGCAATAGGCTTCCACGTAGAGTTATTATTTTTGGGCAGATAGTGATATTTAGCAAGGGCATAGGAATTCCATCTGTGTGGTAGTGGTGAAGACTGTTTCTATTCTGTAGGATAGAAAACTGTCAATATATGTCTCACTGTCTTGTATATGATCTGCTTATAGTAATCATTATATAAATAAAATTAAGCTTCTATTCTTTCTCTCCATAGGCATATGAAAATGGAGGGATTATCTCCACATTTTTTAAGGCTCCTTTTAAATATACGCTAAGTGACAAACATAGACGTCATTCTGGAGAGCTGGGGGGAGAGGGGAGAAGGATATATTAGAGAAAGACTGTCTTCCGTAAGATCAACTGAAACAGTACAAAAGGAGACCTCTATTGATCGCCAGCTAGAGGAGATACGCTATACATATTAAAAATGCCAGAGACAAGGTAAGCTCAAATAAGAGCCCCAAGTAAAAGTAAAAAAGGGAGATGCTCCAAACTGCAGGTATTGATTTGCAATGATACTGCTTTTTGAATGGGCAGCTCTGCTGTAGGGTATGTAACAGCAGGGGTTATTTGTAAAGTTTCTTTTTTTTTTTTATTTTTTATTTTAAGATTAACGCTTTTCTAGGAAGGGGAGGCCAACCAACACCATTAAATAAATAATTAAATATAAATCCTCTATAGCTTCACAACAACAAGCTTCAGGAACCATTCTACTTTGAAATGTCAGTTGTTGCAGCAATAACAACCTTATACAAAATAACCCAGAGCACATACATCATCATTTTCCATTTGATGTACAAATTTGATAGATTCCAAATGATCCTCAAGTTTTACCTTTTTGTACTGGAGAAAGAAAAGATATTCCTACCTCTGCCAGGAGATGTGTAACCATGTCGATGTCATTGTAAGTTTTGGTCATCTGCTCCACCCTGTCTGTGCCTAGAACTAATATAGTTAAAAACAACTATTTATAGGCTTTAGCAATAATGGAAAAATTTTAATATTAATAAGAATTGAGAGATAACAACAACAAAAACCCCAGGCCTTTACAAAAAGTCATTCAGGAGAATAAAAATATATGTGAAAAAAAGAAATATTTCATGTATTAGACACTCAGAAATAGACCAATCATTACAAAGTATATATCGTACAATAATTAAGAAAGTATCAAATGGTCACAAGGTAGTCACATCTTGACTATCTTCCTCCTCCTCCGCCCAGGAAGTTTGGGCCACCCACTTATAAGAATGTTGGCTAGGAAAATGGATTAAGTTACTGATTGCTTTATAGTCTAATCTAAATTAAAATTACTAAAGGGTATTAGTCAGGGCTTATGCTGTTGTAAAGGAATTTAACTGGAATTCTGCTGTGATTACCTTAACCATCTATGATCATCTACCATGTGAGCTAACGTAAACAAGGAACACGACTTGCAGGACTTTTTCTGATTCTGTTATGAACTGTAATTCCTTTACGCTTAATTAAAAACCCTTTATCTGTACATTTCTCCATCAAGGTCTCAGCTATAAAATAAATTGTATGCTACATTATTAGTTGCATAATTCAAGCCTAGTATTTCTGTACTTCCCAAGTTCAGTAACTGTCTATGTACCTGGATAATTTAGCTCAAAAGAGAAGAGCAACTACAATGATTTCAGTCACACCAAACAATATCTTAAAGTTAATAATGCATAACAAAAAGGGCTCCTTTGACTTTGAACATGATATGTTACTGTGGCACATAAATCTGTGTTTGACTTAGACTGCTTTTATTATAACTAGTTTGCCTTGAAGTGTGAAAAGGACAAAGGCTTTGGAGTAGAAAAGCTGAATTCATGAATTTTAGTGAGCTAGAACAAGTCACTTAAACCTTCTGAGATTCAGATAATAAATATGGAGGCAATAACATATCTCATGAGGTTATTAAGAGGATCAAATATGGTAATCTGCTGAGCAATAAAGTATGCGGTAAACTGCTAAGTATCATAGAACTGTTTATAGTTACAATGCCTCAAACAGAACTGGTAGGTATGAAATGATTCTGACTTTAAATTATCTGAGTTGGCAGTCATTTGTAGTTCCTTAGTCCCATCTTAACACGTTAGGGTATCCAAAAGACTGAGTATGTAGGGGTATCATTGGGTATGTTTTACTTTTATCTGAGCTTTTTATTTTCTCCCTAGCACCACTGACTAAAATGAATCTGTGAATTGCCTATAGCTTAATTATTAATAACAGCCTTATTCCTAGTTAAAACTAAAACAATGTGCTGGCTTGATAGTATGAAGAAATAACTGAAAAAGATTTAAACTGAAAATATAAAAACTTTTCTTAAAACCTAGAAATAAATATTTGTACTCCAAAAGAATTTATATTTACAAACAGAAAAACTAACTCAATAATTTAACCACAGTGATAAGGGAAACAGACTTTTGGGCCTAAGGAACAGACACTATTTAATTTAGTAGCATAGCAGGAACAAAGGATTAAATAGTTAAGGCAAATACTTAGAGTGAATGGTCTCCTCTACTTCTGGTCTCAGCAACAAAATTAGGGGAAAAATACCAAATCAATATATCCATGCTCTAAACTGATTACAGAAAACCAGACAATGGTTGCAAACCCAAATGTAACCTAGAGCAATGGCTCTAAACTCCAGATTCTGATTTAATTAATTTCAAGAAGCCCTACGGTGCTGGTAGTTTGTAGAAAATTCCCAGGTGTTGTAAATGACGTGGAGCCAGGAATTAAAACCATCAATCTGGGGTTAATACCCGAACTAAAAATCAGGCATCCTATAGGCTCAGTTAAAACCAGTTTTTATACAAATAGTTTAAAAAACACATGACATGATTGACCAGAGTTAAATATGAAGTGGCAGTTTTAACTTGGAGTAAGACCAGTAAGTTAATGATCTAAAAAACAATTGTGAACCACAAGTCACACATGATGAAAGGGGAAGAAAACAATGAAGGACACAGTAATACAGTCAAGAAATGTTTAGAATAAAATATGTTTTAGTGAGAAGAAATGAAAATATGTTTCCTATAAATGCTTACCATCTGTCACAGTATAAAAATTTAAAGCTGAACCTTAAGAAGTTATCTAGTTTAATGATCTCACTTTCTTGTATGAGGACTCTTCTCTGAGAGAAATTACGTGGCATGTTCAAGACCACAAAGTAAGCTGTTAGTGGCAAAGCTGGGATTTTGGTATGGAGATGATGATAACGCTCATCTCACAAGGTCATTAGAAAAAACTCAGGTGATGTACGAGTCCCGTAATGAGTTCTTTCCACTGTGCTGCTCTTTCAGCCCCACTAAGAACATAAAAAGGCCCTCATCTAATGAAATACCAGCATATACACCTGTGAATGCATGTTATATAATAAAACAGCATAGTTTTTAAAAGTGTGTGCATATCTATAAATATCTATATTCAAGAGAGCCATTAAAATGTTAATAGTGGTTATCTCTCAGTGGGGATTATGGCTTAGTATTTTGTTATTTTCTATAAAGAACAAATATTATCTTTACAAACAGAAAAAAAAAATCCCCACAAAAACCCAGCAACCCTTGTTAAAGTTTCAAAAAGCAAAAATGAACTTTAACATGCTTACGTATTTGTTATGGCAAAGAAGTTAAATAGTGCAATCAGAATTTTCAAATTCTTGCGTTTTATGCGCAGCCTATATACTACCAATTCCCAAAGGCTGGGCCTCTTCAAATGTACAGAAAGATGTTGGTCAGGCACAAAACAGAAAAGAACACAATGGATTTTTCTCTCTGCAGTAGAATCAGTTCTGTCTTTCCTTCCTTAACACAATACTCCTGATAAAGACATGCTGCTTGGAATGATTCCAAAAATATTCAGGGCAAAATTCTTAAGTGTTTAATGTCTTGATATTTAGACACTGTAATTAAATGCTTCACAAACCACAGACTAATTCTTCACCATAATTCTGTAACCAAGAATGTAGAGACAGCCAAGCAGGCTATCTGTTAAAATCAATCCTATCAAAAACTATTTTCACTTCAGTTTTCAGTGGTTGAAAATGTTAAATGATACAGATATTAGCAATGATCCTTGCTTATTTCTAGACACGAACTTTCCTTTCTAAAAAAAAAAATTTATACATCAGGGAGATGACAAACATTTTGACAGAACAATTTTGTGACTTGGTTTCCAGAGGTTGTTAATTAATGTTCAACATTTTTGGTGTAATGTTTGGAGAAACTAATGTTCCTGAAAATATGGGATGGCAGTTTAACACACATAAGCACTTCACTAATCCTTATGTTCTATCCCTGCATAATTTCACATTAACCAGCTCAATCTCACATTATTTTCAGGATGGGAAACACCAACGATAATCCATTCTAATATCTGTCATTTATATGAGATGGTGCTTAATAGTTCTCTCATAGGTCCCTTTTCAAGATCTAAAGTTATTACCACAATTACTGAATTTCAAAAAGAATTCTAATCTTTCAGCACTCTCCAACTTTCTCACACCAAAACCAAACAAAAGCAACAACAACAATAAAATACAAGTGAAACGCAAACAGTGCCCACATGGCATAGTAAAAGCTGTAAGAGCTCCTGACAACTACAGGCAGGTCTTGAGGTTTTAACCCTAAAGAAGTGACCACAGCCCTTGCTGCTATGATATAGCAAACATTTCTGCCTTCAAAATGACTGAGAGAAACTAATGATACACACCATCTAAGGTAGTCTTTCTCCGCAGGGTTCCAGGGGAGAATCAGGCCCTACAGACAATTTGAATGACAATTTTCTTAATTCTCCCAAGGATTGTGCAAAGCTAGTACATGATGCATGGGTAATAAGGAAATCCACTGTAGAAAGCTAAGTGTCTTAGGGTATATAGCTTAATTCTCATGGAGAGAGCTTAGCTAGGGGAAAAATAAATCTGCTAACCTCTACAATTGGGCTTATGGTTAACACTCCTTGAACTTCATCAGTCATATGTCCTTTTCTGCCAGTACAGGTTAATAATTTTTGAGGGTAGAGCTTGAGGAAAAGTATATTTACCAATCAAAAGTGATAATTTCCATGAACATATTTATCTGCAAAATTATACACTCTCCCCAATTCCTTAATTCTCCAATTAATGTCACTGTGAGATGGCCATTTACTTTGGTTGGCAATGCTTTCTATCAGTGGTTCTCAAACTTGAGACAGACAGCTGTGACTATCTCACCCCCAGTTTCTAATTTTGTAGGTGGAGTAGGGGGGCCCAAGAATGTGAATGTCGAACAATTTCTCAAGTGACATTGAGTACAGGGGTCCACATTGTGAGAACTACTTCCTAAAATAAAACTTACATAATCAATCATTTTCTCCCTCTTACGACTTAGGAAGTGGTAAAGGTAATCCTCTATTACCAAATAAAACCCCTTGAAAGAAACATCCGGTTTCTAACGTTAGCCTTTAAGTAAACAAATGATACAGTCTATAACGTGTTCTGATTGCATGGATCCCCCACAGCTCATGCTGGAATTCAGTTTTAATAAAATCAGGAAAACCATGGGGTGGCCTGTTCTGCATGTAAAACACTTTTTGACCATCTTAAACTTTATATGTGTGTGGCAGGGACTGGGATTGATTGAATGATTGATTGATTGATTTTTGCCTACTCATTCCTCTCCCAGTGTTCTATCTTAAAAGTAAACAATCTCTTTCTGGATTGGGTGACTTCAGAGAACTGCCCACTCTCCCCCATTTCTTGTGAGATAGGCTCCCCGAAGCTCAAATGCTGGCTACATTTCCTTCCAAATCACTATCTTCTCACAGCTCTTTCAATTTCTTTGTGTTACATAACAGAGAAAGTGCCTTTGCTTGTGCTGCCTCTTTTACTAGGTGTTAAATTCATTTTAATAAGCACAAGTATCCACTGGCATGTGAGACAGGTAGAGATAAGCCCAAAGTAACCCAGGGAGCGGAACTCTAGGATGGTCTGCCAGGGTACATAGTACACAGTAATTATTCAAAACCACAAATCTTGAAATCTCAGGGGGATAGAAAACTGTGGGAAAGGGTGAGGGAATATTTTTTATCTTTCTTTTTAAACCTTGGCCAATTTGCTAAATAAAATAAATCATTTAGCTTTTATGTTCATAAGATGCAAATTCATGAAGTTTATATGTGATTTAACAGGAATTAACACCTTTAAAAGAACTGTGAAATTAAAGTACAGTGCAGCGGTAGATTATTGGTATATTCCTAACTTACATGTTTCATGATATTAGGAATATCATTTATAGTTCAATTTTCAAACTGTTGAAGTGAAAATAGTACCATTACACTAAAGAAATAGGATAGTTTTCCAAAACCCTGAAGTATGGATCAGTATCATCCTACTAATCTCAAGTTTTAAATTGCTCCATTGGACACTGTTGTTTTGTAAAAAGTCTTGAAAAGTACTTTAGAATTTACCTTTTATTTTCTAGGTTTTTTACTTATAATTCATTCTAAAAGTTAACTCCATTAAATCATGATCTAAGACCACTTCCTAGCTATAGTTTTGCCCCTCAGTAGCCGAGACGACAAAGACCAAATAAACTAAGGGGCACTTTCTTTGGCACTTTTTCAAAATAATGACAAACTAAATTTATCCAGATGAACTTTCGGTTTGAAAGTTCTCAGAAATTTAAACACTCAAGGAACAATGGGAACTAGAAATAAGAAATACTGTTCCTTTTAAAAATGATTTTCCAGAAAAATCTCAAGCAAGCAAATTCTCACACTAAAACATCAAGAAAACCTTTGGAGCCTTAATTTAGCTATTTAAAAGAAATATTAAGGACAGAAATACGACTGTATTTGGGCTTCTTGATATTTCAGTTTCAGCTGAAGTAATGTTTATACTTTTTTTCAGCAGTTACGTTCTAAGAAACTACTAGAAATAAATTGTAGGAAACTAGTGCTAAAAGCAAGTTAATGATTACTATGAAAATGAGTATTGCACAATGGCCATTCTCCAACAACAATCTGGCATTAAAACACTGAAGCACTTACTGGGAAAATGTCTAGGATCTGATGCAATCACATACTTAATTCTAATTAAAAGAATTTCACAAACATATCAATATTGAATTCAAACTTTTATTATATATTCTAACAGCTACTGTGCACACAACATTTTTTACCAAACAAAGTTTTACAAAAATAATTTCAGCCTTAATGCAGGTTTTTGGGATGAAATCAAATGCAAAAACGTCTCCATACTTCAAAGTTTAAAAATTCCTTTGTCATTTCTTATAGCTTAGTGTAAAACAGACCTATTTTCAGGACAAATCTGGCTCAGTCTCTCACTTAGAATCCTTAAATAATGAAGTGTACTACATAGTGTATACTTCTTTCTCCTGGCATTATTAAAACTACTTACATGTTTAAGAACTAGGCTTAGTTATGCTGACATAATTCTTGTGACTGTGTTTAATAAAAATATTAATAAAGATAAAAGTCAAAAGCTGATAGCTTAGAATACCAAACTACTGGGATAATAAATGTTGACAATTATAAAGGAATATTAAAATTTTAAATCACTTCATTTTTTAAAAAGTTCCCTTTTCTACTCAGTCTGAAGAAAACATCAAGTAATGAAAACATGTAAGTATACTTGCAACACTGGACACTGAAAGTCATATGGATGACAAACTTTCTTCATTCAAACATAACACAGAATTATCACTTCCTGTAAAATCAGTTCAAATTAAAGTAGGTATACACTGAACAATGGCTACGAAACATCACTGCTTTAAAAGCCAATACCAAGATACCCCAAATCATCACTTCAATGCACAAACTAAAAGAATAAAAAAATACTCACTCATATAACGGAAAGTCTCTTCAGCAAGGACTGGAGAGAGGGCATCAGATGAATGTTGCCGCTGGTGTGGAGACTGAGTCCAGTCTTGATTTTCATATAGAAAGAGAGTGTCTACTTTTAGTCTATACTGTGGTAGTTGTTCTTCTAGCAGACTCACCAGCTCAACTTCAGGGAGATCCTCATTGGAGCAGACATCTAAAAAGGAGAGTCTATGTAAATGAATCCAATATATTTCAACTTACTAGGCTACAGAGAAAACTGATGAACATTAGTTTTTCTAAAGTAGGACAACCAAAGAAATACTAGACAAGATTGTTTCTCCACTGAATTTTATTATATATCCTAGTACTAAAGTTTTTTTTTCTCTAGCTTTTTTTTTTATTAAGAGAACTTCCAAAGTAAAAACGATAGCATACTTTTTTTGACAGTAATTTTTAAAAAGTATTTTTATTTGACACAAAATAATTGGATATATTTATAGGACACATGATATTTTGACACCTGTATACAATGTATAATGATCAAATCAGGGTAATTAGCATATGCATTACCTCAAGTATTTATCATTTCTTTGCATTGAGGACATTCAAAATCCTACCTTGTATCTATTTGAAAATATACAACAAATTATTGTCAACTACAGTCACCCTCTGGTGCTGAAGAACACCAGAACTTATTCCTCCTGTCTAGCTGTAACTTTGTGTCTGTTAATTGACATCTCTTGATCCCTCCTTCCTGCTACCCTTCCTAGCCTCTAGTAACCACTGTTCTACTCGCTACTTCTACGAGATCAACTTCGTCAGCTTCCACATGAGTGAGAACATGCAGATATTACACATCTGAATTACATACTATCTAAATATATTGCTTAGTGACTATAACCATGCTTTCTAATATTTTGACATTTAAAAAAATTTTTATTTTAGGTTCAGGGGTACACATGCAGGTTTGTTATATAGGTAAACTCGTGTCACAGGCATTTGTTGTACAGATTATTTTGTCACTCAGGTACTCAGCCTAGTAACCAACAATTATTTTTTCCAATCCTCTCCCTCTTCACACTCTCACCCCTCAATGTAGGTCCAAGTGTCTGTTGTTCCTCTCTTTATAACTATGTTTTTAAAGTTTAGAATTAATTTGTAGAAATTTCATATTTTCTCCCTATCATTAGTACTGTTTAAAGAGGTCTGTGCCTTTGAAGCAGCAGCAGGCAAGAAAAAATAAAGTGAAAGAGGTCTGATCTCAACTTACATGCTTGGGGGGAAAAATACAAAGCAACCAGCAGAAAATAGTTCCAAAAGGATAAAATGATATGCTCTTTAATAACAAAATTTGAGTTCTGTGGAGGTTTCTTAAAAATCTGGAAAAATTACATTTTAGTATATTCTCATAGTCACTAATTTTTTTTAAAAAATTGCATTAAGAGGATCCAAGATGGCCAAATAGGGACAGCTCTAGAGTGCAGTTCCCAGCAAGAACAATGCAGAGGGTGAGCGCTCACTGCATTTCCAAACAAGTTTTCACTGCCCACTGACCAGGAGATTCCCAGGCCGAAAAGCGCCATGACTTTTCAGCATGGCTGGTGCAGTGGGTTGGCACACAGAAACTCACACAAATCTAGGTGGCCGTTTCAGCTGGCACCTGGAACGCCTGGAAGACAGAGTCGCCCAGTCCACTGAAAGGGAGGGGGCTGAGACAGGGAACCAGGAGATTTGGCTTGGCGGGTACGAGCGTTTCGCAGCAAGCACAGCTGGACCCAGGACAGTCCAGCCGCTACCGAGGCAGTCTGCCAATACCAGGGCAGTTCACATAGGAACTGGGCAGAGCCTGTGGCAGCTCAGCAACATCTCTGCTGGCAGACTGTGACTAGACTACTCTGTTTTGGGCAGGGCATCTCTGAAAAAAGGCAACAGCACGTCAGGTACTTATAAATAAAGCCGACCTTCCTAGGTCAGAACACCTGGGAAAAGAGGCACTTATGAGTTCTGCTGCAGCAGACTTAAAGGTACCTGCCCAGCAGCTCTGCATGGAACAATGGAGCTCCCAGCACAGCACCTGAGCTCCTATAAGGAACAGACTGTCTCCTCAAGCAGCTCCCTGACCGCTGTATACCCAAAGAGGCATGTCATAGGAGAGCTCAGGCTGACATTTGGTGGGTACCCTTCTGGGATGAAGATAACAGAAGAAGAAACCAGCAGCAACCCTTACAGTTCTTCAGCCCCCGCAGGTGATCCTCGGGTAAAGCAGGGTCTGGAGTGAACCTCCAGCAGTCCTGCAGCAGAGGGGCCTGACAGAAGGAAAACTAAGAAACAGAAAGAAATAACTTCATCATCAACAAAAAGGGTGTCCACTCAGAGACTCCTCTGAAAGTCACCAACTACAAAGACCACAGGTAGATAAAGCCACTAAGATGGGAAGAAACCAGCACAAAAAGGATGAAAACACCAAAAACCAGAATGCCTCTCCTCCTCCAAAGGATCACAACTCCTCACCAGCTAGGGATCAAAGATGGAAAATGAATCTGATGAACTGACAGAAACAGACTTCAGAAGGTGGGTAATAACAAACTTCTCAGAGCTAAAAGAACATGTGCTAACACAATGCAAAGAAACTAAGAACCTAGAAAAAACGTTAGATAAGATGCTAACTAGAATAAACAGCTTAGAAAAGAATACAAACAACCTGATGGAGCCGAAAAACACAGCACAAGAACTTCACGAAGCATACACAAGTTTCAATAGCAGAATTGACCAAGCAGAAGAAATGATATCAGAGATTGAAGATCAACTCAATGAAATAAAATGAGAAGACAAGAATAGAGAAAAAAGAGTGAAAAGAAATGAACAAAGCCTCCAAGAAATATGGGATTATGTGAAAAGACCTAATCTACATTTGATAGGTGTACCTGAATATGATGGAGAGAATGAATCCAAGCTGGAAAACACTCTTCAGGATATTATCCAGGAGAACTT
The DNA here is from genome assembly GCA_963574635.1 of Cheracebus regulus. Classification (NCBI taxonomy): domain Eukaryota; kingdom Metazoa; phylum Chordata; class Mammalia; order Primates; family Pitheciidae; genus Cheracebus; species Cheracebus regulus. The sequence goes on from CAUYQU010083744.1 coordinate 23,477, forward strand.
C
>CAUYQU010083746.1:0-28066 GCA_963574635.1 Cheracebus regulus
GCTGGGGTATGTTGGGGGGAAATAGGGGAGGGACAGTGGGGGGTGGGGAGTTGGGGGGAGATAGCATGGGGAGAAATGCCAGATATAGGTGAAGGGGAGGAAGGCAACAAATTACACTGCCACGTGTGTACCTATGCTACAATATTGTATGTTCTTCACATGTACCCCAAAACCTAAAATGCAATTAAAAAAAAAGAATTAATGTAATCTCATGAAAATTAATCTATTTGTTAAAATAAAATAAAATAATAGAAAAATAATGTAATTGAGCTGCTCTAAAAAATGAAGTCTATTAAAAATAATCATGTGGTGGTGAGTTTTTCTGATGTTCTTCTTGTCTCATATACTCCATCTAGAGCTCAAGCAGGCAGAAATATGGAAATGTCAAGGGACACAGGCAAAAAAAAAAAAGTGACAAAAAAGGGCAGTTTAGCAATAAATTAAAATTAAAAAAAAACTTTTAGATAATAATCTACTCCAACAGAACACCATAACAACCAGTTGCACCACTACCATCCATGCCAGGATAGCAAAATGGTAACTTAGACCTCCACCCTCATGACAGTATAATGAGGTACCTTACAGACCCACCAGAGTGGTGTCACTGAAGGCTTGTTGAATATTCTGCTATTTTACTATCACATAGAGATAACTAGGACACCCTCAATATACTATCAGTGGACTACATAGGAAGACAAAATTCCTACCCCTGCCAAACAGCAATTAGGAGCCCCACCACCTTATGTGTCAATTAGATGCCAAGCAATGAGCCTGGACTTCTACTTTCCACTGGACATGTCAAGGTGGTGATCCCTTTGTTCTGCTAAAGTTGCATAGAAAAAAGCTAGCTAAAACAGAAAACTTAGTTAAGATTCAATCTTATAGCATAATGTCTAAAAGGTTTTAAAAAATCTAAAATTAGCATTATTTAAACCAACAAATCATAATTATATACATTTATGAGATAAAATGTGATCTTTTAATCAGTCTATGTGTATACAATGTAGACTGATTAAATCAAGTTAATTAGCATATCCATCCAGGTCTTGTAAAAAATTTACTATCATATCAAAAACTAGAAAAATCTCAAAGTGAATGCAAAAAGAGAAAAGATGGTATAATGGATATGGCAGAAGTGCTAGAATAATCTGGCCATAATTTTAAAGCAGCCATGCTAAAAAAATGCTTCAATAATTATAACTTTTTGCAACAAATGTGAAAAGAGAAGCCACAACAAAGAAATAAAAGACAAAAGAAGGAACCAAAGGGATATTTTAGAGCTAAAAAATATAATAATCAATATAAAAAGTTCAGTGGAGAGGAAGAGAAGAAAATTGATAAACTGGAAAATAGAAAAGTTAAAAATAACCAATGCAAATTCTAGAGAAAATATAAACTAAAAAATAAATAGACACTTAGGAACTTGTAAGAGGATAACAAAAGATCTAACATTCATGCCAGTGGAGTTACAGAAAGAGGAAAAGATGATAGAACTGAAAATGTTCTTGAATAAATTAGGGCTGAAAACTTTCTAATTTTGTCTAGATATATAAAGCTACAGACTTATCATGAATGCAGCAGTGTGTTTTTCTTAGTGAATGCAATTGATGTAACTCAGGATACAGACTTGCATTCTCTATATGTAATGATTCTGCAAATACTATCAGCAATGGGTTTACAGAATGCTTACCTCCCATTATGGTATGCCAAACGGCATGGCTTCTGATCAAGACATTTACTGCACATCAAATAAAGTCTGGTAGCTGGTTATACTAATTCAATTATAAAGGTAAATTAGACTACTATCTTTACAATGAAGATAAGAAAAAAAATATGTATCGAATTCCCCTAGGGTGCCTCTTAGCATCAATGTTCATGTGTTTAACATCAATAGGAAACTGCGATAACACTATTCAGGAAGAATACTAACGGCCTAGATCCTTCAGGAATGAATGTTCCAGTCACTCTATTAGGTAAGAATAACAAATTTGCATTACAATTTTTAAGTATTATTTACATTATCGCATTTACATTACGGGAAATCAAAGAAAAAAGTGAATATCATTCATGGATCTACATTCCCTTCTGGGGAAAGGATTGGTGTGTTTTTATGCAGAATAGCATATTATATTAAGCAGAAGTGTGATCTTGTCATTGTTTTTATTTGAAAATTAGGTATTAAGGAGTTCTATATGAGTTTCAAGCTACAAAGGCATGGGATTATAATGGTTAATTTTATATGTCAACATGATTGGGACACAGTACCTACATATTTGGTCAAATAACACTCTACTAAAGATTGTAGTGAAGATATTTTTAGATGAAATTTAATCATTAAGCCTTGAGTACAAAAGACAATCTTTCATTATATAGCTGGACCTCATTCAATCATTTGAAATTCTTAAAAAAAAAAAAAAAAAGACCAAGGTTCGTGGAGGTAAAGCTACAACTCCCCTGGACTCTAGCCTACCGGACATTCTATTGGTTCTATTTTTCTGGAGAACTTTAACATATTACCTAGGTAAAGTTATATAAAATTTATGATGTCTTGAAAGTTTATGTGCATTGTCACATTGGTTAGAATATCTTTCACATTTTAATGCTCAATCTTATATTCCATTGTTTGTTATCTTAGTTCATTTTATGTTGCAATAACAGAATACCACAGACTGGATTATTCATGAAGAAAATAAACTTGTTTCTCAAAGTTCTAGAGGCTGGGAGGTCCAATATCAAAGTGCCAGCTTCGGGTCAGGACCACCGTGGCAGAAGGTTGAAGAACAAGAGAGTACAAAAGGGTAAAAAGGAAAGTGGCCACATTTGTTTTTTAGAAGGCTGTCCTTCCCAGGATCACTTACTTACTGCTGAAATAACACATTACTTCACTTGAGTGCAGAACCCTCATGACCTAATTACTTTCAAATTTTTCACCCTTTAATGCTGTTTCTTTGGCGCATGAGTTGATAACAAGTAAACTTTAGATGGCACATTCAGACAAGAGCCTATGTAAATAACACATGGTTTTTATTCATTCATCCATTTTTAAGAACACTTTGTTGCTTGCACCTTTTGGCTGTTGTGAATAATTCTGCTATATATAACAGTGTACAAATATTTATTAGTGCCTGATTTCCATCCCCTTGAGTATCTACCTAAATGTAGAATTTCTGGGGAAAAGAGTAATTCTAGTGTTACCATTTTAGGAATTGTCTTACTGTTTTCCATAGCAGCTATAACATTTTTCTTTCCTACCAGCAGTACACAAGAGTTTAAATTTCTCCACATCCTTCTAAAAACTTGTGATTACTTAATTTAAAAAAAAATAATGACCATTGTAATGATATAAATATCTCTTTGTGGCTCTTTTTGTATTTCCTTAATGATTGGTAATATTAGTACTCTTTTGTGTGCTTATTGGTCATTTATATGTCTTCTTTGGGGAAACATCTATGCACGGCCTTTGTCAAGTTAATGTGATATACATATAGTTGTAGAAGTTATTTTCATTTTCTAGATATCAATTAATCATCAGCTGTATAATTTATAAATATTTTCATTCCATGGGCTACTTTCTCACTCTGTTAACAGTGTATTCTGAGGCACAAATATTCTTTATTTTTCCTGTGCTTATGACTTCATATCCAAGAAATCATTGCTAGGTCCAACGTCATGAGGTTTCCCCAGTTTTCTGTTAAGAATTTTATAATATTAGTGCATAAATTATGTTTGTAATCAATTTTGAGTTAATTTCTGTATATATCACAAGATAAAATTCCAACTTTATTCTTTTAAGTACAGATATACAGTTTCCCCTGAATCATTTTGTTAAAAGACTGTGATGTTTTTTCCATTAAATAATACTAGCACGTGGAACACATATGTGAAGCATTATTTCCAAATCTGTATTTTATTTTATTAGTATATGTACATTTCTTTATGTCAGTACTACACTTGATTATAATTATTGCTGAAGCTATGTGAAAAAATTACATGTGAAACTTTCAACTTTTTCTTTTTCGATGTAGTTTTGGTTATTTGAGGTTATTTGGGATTCTATATAAACTTTGTAATAAATGTTTTCATGTCTTCAACAAAACATCATTGGAATTTTGACAGTGATTGCATTCAGTCTGTAAATTGCTTTGAGTAGTACTGATACCTCAAAAATAACGAAGACATCCAATTTATGAACATGGGATGTCTTTACATTTATTATTGTCTAATTTTTTTAACAGTGTTTTATCTTTCACCTCTGATATGGTTTGGCTCTGTGTCCGCACCTAAATCTCATCTTGAATTTTACTTTTATAATTCCCACTTGTTGTGGGAGGAATCTGTTGAGAGATAATAAATCATAGGTGCAGTTTTTCCCATACTGTTCTCATGGTAGTGAATAAGTCTCATGAGATCAGATGGTTTTATCAGTGATTTCTGCTTTTGCATCTTCCTAATTTTCTCTTGCCACTGCCATGTAAGAAGTGCCTTTACCTCCTGCCACGATTCTGAGGTCTCCCCAGCCACGTGGAACTGTAAGTCCATTAAACATCTTTTCCGTCTGTCTCTAGTATGTCTTTATTGGCAGCATGAAAACAGACTAAATACAGTAAATGGGTATCAGTAGAGAGGGACATTGCTGCACAGATACCCAAAAATATGGAAGCAACTGTGGAATGAGTCAAGGCAGACTTTGGAACAATTTGAAGGGCTCAGATGAAGACAGAAACAAGTGGGAAAGTTTTGAACTTCGTAGAGACTTGTTGAATGGCTTTGACGGAAAGCCTGATAGCGATGTGGACCATAAGGTCCAGGCTAAGGCGGTCTCAGATGCAGATGAGGAACTTGTTGGGAACTAGAACAAAGGTGACTCTTGCTATGTGTTAACAAAGAGGCTGGAGGCATTTTGCCTTTCCCCTAGAGATTAGTGGAACTTTGAACTTGAGAGAGATGATTTAAGGTATCTGGCAGTGACTTGGGTGTTTTTAAAGGCATTTAGTTTTCTAAGGGAAGCAGAGCATAAAAGTTCAGGAAACTTGCAGCTTGACAATGTGATATAAAATGTTCTAAGGAGAAATTCAAACCAGCTGTACACATTTGCATAAGTAACATGGAGCCAAATGTTAAGCCCAATAAAATGGAAAAATATCTCCAGGGGATATCAGAGGTCTTCACAACAGCCCCTCCCATCACAGGCTTCTGTGCTTGGGAGAAAATGGTTTCATGCTGTGTGTAGCCTAGGGTCTTAGTGCCCTGTATCCCAGCCACCCCAGGTGTGGCTGAAAAGAGCCAGTGTAGAGCTTGGGCTGTGGCTTCAGAGGGTACAAGCCTCAAGACTTGGCAGCTTTCACGTGGTGTTGAGCCTGCGAGTACACAGAAGTCAAGAATTGGGGTTTGGAACTCTCTGCTTAGATATCAGAAAATGTATAGAAACACCTGAATGCCCAGGCTAAAGTTTGCTGCAGGGGCAAGGTGCTCACAGAGAACCTTTACTAGGGCAGTGTAGAAGGGAAAAGTGGGGTCAGTGCCCTGACACAGAGTCCCTACTTAGCCACCACCTAGTGGATCTGTGAGAAGAAGGCCACCAACCTTGAGTCCCCAGAATGACAGACAATTACAGCTTGCACCATTCATTTGGAAAAGCTGCATGCACTTAATTCCCACTTGTGAAAGCGGCTTGAAGGGAGGCTGTATCCTGCAAAGCCACAGAGGAAGAGCTGCAAAAGACCATAGGAACCCACCTCTTGCATCAGCGTGACCTGGATATGAGACCTCGAGTCAAAGGATAGCATATTGGAGCTTTAAAATTTGACTCCCCTGCTAATTTTGGACTTGGGTGGAGCATGTACCCCATCTGTTTTGGCCAATTTATTCCATTTGAAATGGCTGTAATTACCCAAAACCTGTACCCCCATTGTATCTGTCAAGTAACTAGCTTGCTTTTGATTTTGCACTTCGGGTTAATGCAGAAATGAGTTAAGATTTTGGGGGACTGTTGGGAAGGCATGATTGGTCTTGAAATGTGAGGATATGAGATTAGGAGGGACCAGGGGCAAAATGATATGGCTTGGCTCTGTGCCCCTACACAGATCTCATCTTGAATCGTATTCCCATAATTCCCATGTGTTGTGGGAGGGTTAGGTAGGAGGTAGATTGAATAACGGGGGCAGGATTCCCCCTACTGTTCTCTGGTAGTGACTAAGTCTCACGAGATCTGATGGTTTTATCAGGAGTTTCTGCTTTTGCATCTTCCTCATTTTCTCTTGCCACCACTAAGTAAGAAGTGCCTTTCACCTCCTGCCAGGATTCTGAAGCCTTCCCAGCCATGTTGAACTGTAAATCTGACTAAAACTCTTTTCCTTCACAGCTGCAAGTTTGTCTTTTTTAGTAGTGTTAAAATGGACGAATGCAACCTCTCTAGTTAAATGTATTCCAAAGGATTTTATTCTATTTAATGCTATTGTATGTGAAAGTGTTATTCTAATTTGTTTTGAATTGTTCATTGTTAGTGTATAAAAGCACAACTGATTTTTTTTATCTTATATTTTTGAAGTTTGCTCAATGTTCATATTCACTGTAGTAGTCTTTTCTTCATAGAAACAAAAATATTCTCCACATATAAAGTTAGGCTGTTTAAGTTCAGAGATAATGGTAATATTTTCTTTTCAATTTTGATCTTTTTTATATTTTTTCTAGCTTAATTGCTCTGTCCAGAAAGTTACAGAACAATAATGAAGACAAGTGGCAAAAGTAGCCATTTTTATTTGTTCTAATCTTTTAGAAAAATATTTCCATCTTTAGCCACTATGTATAATATTAGCTGAGTGATTTTCATATATAACCTTTATAATATTAATGTAGTTTTTCTATGCCTAGTTTATTTCCTCCATCTATTATAAAGTGTTGAATTTTGTCAATTGCTTTTTTTTCTGCATTAATAGAGGTTATGTGGGTTTTTTCTTCATTCTGTTAACATACTATTTACATTTATTTTACTATGTTGAACCATCTTTGAATTGCTTTAATAAATCCAACTTAGTTATTATTTATAATACAATTAATCTGATTAACTTATGTTGAATTTTGTTTCCTAGTATTTTAATGTGTTTTTTTTAAATATTCATAAGGCATATTAGTCTGTAGGGGTTTTTTTTGTACTATCTTTGACTGGCTTTGGTATCAAGGTAATACTGAACTCATAAAATAATTTGAAGTTTTTTTTTTTATTATTATACTTTAAGTTCTGCAGTACATGTGCAGATCATGAAGGATTGTTACATAGGTAAACACTTGTCATGGTGGTTTGCTACATCCATCACCCCGTCACCGACATGAGGTATTTCTCCTAACGTTAGCCCTCCCCCAAATCCCACCACTGCTATCCCTACCGTAGTCCCCTCACCACTTAACAGGCTGTGGTGTGTTATTTTCCCCTCCCTGTGTCCGTGTGTTCTCATTGTTCAATGCTGACTTATGAGTGAGAACATGTGGTGTTTGTTTTTCTGTTCTTGTGTCAGTTTGCTGAGAATGGATGCAAGGCTGGTTCAACATGCTCAAATCTATAAATGTAATCCATCACATAAACAAAACCAAAGACAAAACACACATGATTATCTCAACAGATGCAGAGAAGGCATTCAAAACAATTCAACAGCCCTCTATGCTCAAACCTGTCAATAAAGTAGCTATCAATGGAACACATTTCAAAATGATAAAAGCAATTTATGGCAAACCCACAGCCAATATTATACTGATAGGGCAAAAATTGGAACCATTCCCTTTGAAAACTGTCACTACTCAAGGGTGCCCTCTCTCACCACTCCTATTCAACATAGTATTGGAAGTTTTGTCCAGAGCAATCAGGCAAGAAAAAGAAACAAAGAGTATTCACATAGGAAAAGAGGAAGTCAAATCATCTTTATTTGCAGGCAAAATGATGGTATATTTAGAAGACCCCATCATCTCAGCCCAAAATCTCCTTAAGATGATAAGCAACTTCAGCAAAGTCTCAGGATATAAAATCAATGTTCAAAAATCACAAGCATTCTTATATATCAATAACAGATAAACACAAAGCCAAATAATTAGCAAATTCCCATTCAAAATTGCTTCAAAGAGAATAAAATACCTAGGAATACAACTAACAATGGATGTGAAAGACATCTTCGAGGAGAACTACAAATCACTGCTCAGGGATATAAGAGAGGACACACACAGATGGGAAAACAGTCCATGCTCATGGTTAGGAAGAATCAATATCATGAAAATGATCATACTGCCCAAAGTAATCTGTAGATTAAATGTCATCCCCATCAAGCTACCATTGATCTTCACAGAACTGGAAGAAACCACCTTAAACTTCATATGGAACCAAAAAAGAGCCTGCATAGCCAAGACAACCCTAGGGGAAAAAAAAGCTGGAGACATCATGACACCTGACTTCAAACTATACTACAAGGCTACAGTAGTCAAATGGCATGATACTGGTACCAAAACAGAGATATAGACTAATGGAACAGAACAGAGGCCTCGGAAGTAATGCCACACATCACAACCATCTGATCTTTGACAAACCTGACAAAAACAAGCAATGGGGAAAGGATTCCGTGTTTAATAACTAGTGTTGGGAAAACTGGCTAGCCATGTGCAGAAAGCTGAAATTGGACCCCTTCCTTATACTTTATACAAAAATTAACTCCAGATAGATTAAAGATTTAAACATATAACCTAACGCCATAAAAACGTAGAAGAAAATCTAGGCAATGCCATTCAGGACATAGGCATAGGCAAGGACTTCATGACTAAAACACCAAATGCAATGGCAACAAAAGCCAAAATAGACAAATGGAGTCTAATTAAACTTCAGAGCTTCTGTACAGCAAAAGGAACAATCATAAGAATGAATCAGCAATCAACAGAATAAGAAAAAATTTTTGCAATCTACCCATCTGACAAAGGGCTGGATATTAATCCAGCATCTACAAAGAACTTAAAGTTACAAGAAAAAAAACAAAGAATTCCATCAAAATGTGTGTGAAGGATATGAACAGACACTTCTCAAAAGAAGACATTTTGCAGCCAACAAACATGAAAAAATGCTCATTATCACTGGTCATTAGAGAAATGCAAATCAAAACCACATTGAGATACCATCACATGCAAGTTAGAATGGCAATCATTAAAAAATCTGAAGACAACAGATGCTGGAGAGGATGTGGAGAAATAGGAATACTCTTACACTGTTGGTGGGAGTATAAATTAGTTCAACCATTGTGGAACACAGTGTGGTGATTCCTCAAGGATCTAGAAATAGAAATACCATTTGACCCAGCAATCCCATTACTGGGTATATACCCAAAGGATTATAAAATGTTCTATTATAAAGACACATGCACACATATGTTCATTGTGGCACTGTTTAAATAGCAGGGACTTGGAACCAACCCAAATGCCCATCGATGATAGACTGCATAAAGAAAATGTGGCACATATACACCATGGGATACAATGCAGCCATAAAAAAAGATGAGTTCATGTCCTTTGCAGGGACATAGATGAAGCTGAATTTTTTTTGTTGTTTTTTTTTTTGTTTGTTTGTTTTTTGTTTTTTTTTTCATGTAAGTCTTTTCAGGCTCCTGTAACAAAATACCAGTTTGGGTGGTTTAAAAAAAAAGTCTATTTTTAACCGTTTTTTTTTTTTTATTGTACTTTAGATTCTGGGATACATGTGCAGATCATATAGGATTGTTGCATAGGTACATACATGGCAATGTGGTTTGCTGCCTCCATCCTCCAGTCTCCGGAATCTGGGATTTCTCCCCGTTATCCCTCCCTAACCTCCTTTCCCCCCCACTGCCCCTCCCAAGTTCCCCCCAACAGACCTCAGTGTGTGATGCTCCCCTCCCTGTGTCCATGTGTTCTCATTGTTCAATACCTGCCTTTAAGTGAGAACATGCGGTCCAAGATAAGGTGCTGACCAGGTGCCTCTTCCTAGCTTGTAGGTGACCATCTCCCTACTGTGGTCTCATGTGGTAGAGAGAGAGTTATTTCTCTCTTTATATTCTTACAAAGGGTTCATGTCACCACAAAGATACCCCTCTCATGACCTCATCTAACTGTATTTGCTCTCCAAAGGCCACATATCCAAATATAGACACATTGCAGTTTAGGGCTTTAGCACATAAAATTTTGAAGAAACACAATTTAGGTCATAACATCTTGTTTTCAACTTTTCAAATAATTTGAGAACTATTAGTGCTAATCATTTTTTAAATGTTTTGTCAAATTTGCCAGTAACATTGTTTCTGGGATTTTCCTTGTTTGGAGGTTTTGATTATTGATTTTGATACTGATTTATTAACAGTGTTAGTGGTCTGGTTTATATTTTCCATTTCTTCACAATTCAATTTTGAGTGGTTATGTTTTTCTAGTAATACTTTCATTTCTTCTAGATTACCCAAAATATTGGCATACAATTGTTTGTATTACTCATTTATAATTTTATGAACATATACTTAAAATTATTTTTATGATTGTCTATAAAATTCTGTAGAATAAAAAACTGAATTAAAACCAAGGAATTTTATATTTTTGTATGACTTTAAGTTACTGTCTAATGTACTTTTCATTTTAATTCTCAATTGACTTTCTTTCAGCATTTTAGATGTATAATTTTACTCTCTTGATCTCAAAGCTTACTACAGAGGAATCCTCTGATAGTCTACTTGAGGATGCCTTGTACATAATAAGTCATTTCATATTTTTTTCTTGCTGTTTTTACAGTTCTTTGTTTTTCAACAGTTTAATTATAATGTATCCCATTATGAGTAAATTTGAATTTTATTCTACTAATGTTCATTGAGCTTCCTGAATTTATATATCCATGACTCTTTTTTTCAAATTTGGAAAGTTTTCAGTCATTACTTTTTTCAAATAAATTCTTTTCCTCCTTCTCTCTCTGTCTTTGCTTGCCTATTTAAGTCTGCTGTTAAATCCCAACTATTATGTGTTTTAGTGTTTGAATTGCTGTTTATTTCTTTTTAATAATTCTTATCTGTTTACTGATATTTTAATTTTGTTCATGTTATTTTCCTAACTTTGAGCATTTGTACAGTTAATTTAAAACTAGCTAATTTAAAACAATTAGTACATTTAATTTAAAGCCTTTTTCTATCAAATATAATGTCTGTGTTTCTTCTGTGATTGTTTCTGAATATTAATGTTGTTACTTTAAATAGGCAGTGTTTTCATATTTCTTTGTATGGATTGTGACAGTTTGTTGGAAACTTGACATTTGTCAAAATGACCACTCATCCCAGTCTTTATAGAATTAGTCTGTGCAAGGAAATATTCATTTTTTTTTCCCTTGGCACACAGTTTCAAGATCTTCTCAGACTTATATTGAAGATGTACCTCCCATGAGTCTGTGTGCTTACATTAATTTTTTTTTTTACAGTTCTCCTGCATTTGTGGCTGCTTTCTAAATGTTGATTTCGCTTTGAATCTCACATTTACTTCTCCTAATAGATGTAGCTTTTCTATTTTATTTCACAAACAGTATTCTCTTGCCTCAATCATATGTGAATCTGTAACTCCCTTGATATTTTTGTGAGAAATCTGCATCCTGCAGATTTTTTTTGTAGCTTGAGATCTAAACTTTAATAGCTTTTGTGATTTGAACTTTAAATTATGTGAGACAGAGACCATCAAGCAGATCTTAGACATGTTAAAATGCTACAAACTAGGTTCATTTTTGGTAAGCAGAAGGCAATTGGGTTACTGCTTTCCCCAAAACAAGTCATGCACTAAATGTTTCTACCATTTTTAATATGCCTTTTACTTGTTGGGGATTTGGCTTGTTGCTATAGATATGTTATAGATTTCTAGAGCCAATATAAGGTTATTTAAAATAATCTCTATTTAATGTTTTCATGGCTAACAAATATTTGAAGCTTCCTAATCTCCTATATTGCTGACATCATTACCAAGTCTGTAATTTTATTTTATTTTATTTTTTTGAGATGGAGTCTTGCTCTGTCACCACGCTGGAGTGCAGTGGCATGATCTTCACTCACTACAACTTCTGCCTCCTGGGTTCAAGTGATTCTCCTGCCTGAGCCTCCTGAGTAGCTAGGATTACAGGTGCACACCACCACATACAGCTAATTTTTTTATTTTTTAGCAGAGATAGGATTTCACCATGCTGGCCAGGATTGTCTTGATCTCTGACCTCATGATCTGCCTGCCTTGGCCTCCCAAAGTGCTGGGATTACAGGCATTAGCCACTGCACTCACCTCATCTATTAATATTTTTAAATTATAATTAATATGCTAGAAATAAATCACCATGATTGTTAAAATAAAAAATCAAATATCATTTACAAATTGCACAAAAAATGAAATACTTATACATAAATATTAAAAATCTTGCATAGGACTTGCATGCTGAAAACTACATAAAACTAATATATTAAGTCAAAGGCATAAATAAATGGAGTGGCAAACTGTGCTCATAGATTGGAAAGTTCAACATAGCAAAAATGGTGATTGTCTCCAAAATGACATATAGATTTAATACAATTTCTAGCATAATCTTGGTATAATATTTTGTGGATATAGACAAGCTTATTCTAAAATGCCTATGGAAAGCCAAAGAAATGATTGTAGCTAAAATAATTGAAAAAGAGTACTAAGTGGGAAGAATCAGTCTACTAAATTTCAAAAGTTCTTATATAGCTGTTATAACCAAGACGATCATATTGAAAGAGGAATGGAAACATTGAACAGACCAAATAATCCAGGAAGATACTTACATCAATATTCTTCCTTCCTTCCTTCCCTTTATTTTCTCTTTCTTTCTTTTCTTTCTTTCTTTCTTTCTTTCTTTCTTTCTTTCTTTCTTTCTTTCTTTCTTTCTTTCTTTCTTCTTTCTTTCTTTTTCTTTCTTTTTCTTTCTTTCTTTTTCTTCCTTCCTTCTTTCTAGCTTTCTTTCTCTCTCCTTCCTTCCTTCTTTCCTTCCTTCCTTCCATCCTTTCTTTCTTTCTTTTTCTTTCTTTCTTTCTTCTTTCTTTCTTTCTTTTTCTTTTTTTCTTTCTTTTTTCTTTCTTTTTCTTTCTTCTTTCTTTTTTTCTTTCTTCTTTGTTTTCTTTCTTTCTTTGTTGAGTTTTGCTCTTATTGTACAGGCTGGAGTGCACTGGTGCCACCTCGGCTTCTGCAACCTCTGCTTTCCGGGTTCAAGCAGTTCCCCTGCCTCAGCCTCTTGAGTAGCTGAGATTACAGGAGACAGCCACCATGTCCGGTTAATTTTTAATATTTTTGGTAGAGACAGATTTCATCATGTTAGCCAGGCTGCTCTTGAACTCCTCATTGCAAGTGATCCATTCTCCTTGGCCTCTCAAATTGTAGGGATTAAAGGTGTGAGCCAACATGCCCAGCCTACATCAATATTTCCAATAATTGTTACAAAGCTGGAAATTCAATTGAAGAAAGATAGCCTTTTTAAATAATTGTGGAGTAACTGGACATTTATATAGGTTAAAAATGAAAAAAAAAAGAAAAAGAAAGGAAACAAATGAAATCATCCTCAACATCACACCTTATATAATAACTAATTAAAAATTCTCAAAGTCGATCATGAACTTAAATGTAAAATGTGAAAGCATAATGCTATTTAAGAAGAGAGAAAACATTGGAATCTAAAGCTAGATAATAAATTTCTTAAACTTGAGACCAGAAGAGTAATTAATGAAAGACCAGAAAAGCAATCACTTGTATTTCATTAAAATTAAAATGTTTGCTATATGGCCTACTATGTTAATAGAATAAAAGATGATCTAGAGTAGGGGAAATTATTTTAATACCAGGTATACAACAAAGGACTGGTAAATAGAATATATAAAGAACTCTTCTAATTCAACAACTAAAAATACAAATAAAAAATTAGAAAATGGACGAAACACATAAAGAGGCAGCATATAAAAAAAAACATACACTGGAAAGTAAGCACAAGGAATGGTAAGCAATATTATTAACTATTGGAGAAATGCAACTTGAAGCCACAATAATGTGCCCCTCTATACTTGTCAGAATGGCTAAATTAAAAAATAATAATGACAACAGCACCAAAGGCTGGAGAGAATGTATAGAAACCAGATCAAGGATGTATTTCTGCTCAGAATGTAAAATAGTACAAAGATTCTTGAAAATAATTTGACAGCTTTTTTTTTGAAAAAACAAAGCATGCCAATATTATACAGTCCAGCAGTCAAACTCCTGTGCACTTATTGCAGAGAAATAAAATTTATATTCCCACTGAAACATATATGAGAAATGTTTACTGCAAAATTATGTATAACAGCTGCAAATTGGAAGCTACCCTGATGTTCTCCAACTGGCATGTGGTTAAACTAAACATGTTATATCTCTATCATGAAATATTGCTCAGCAACAAATAAAAACAAAGAACTGATACATTTATAGACCTGAGATACTCTCCAGAGGATTCTGCTGAATAAAAATTTTTTAAAAAGCCAATTCCCAAAATCCATAAAATCATCTCTGAGCAATTTTACTTATATAAAAGTTTTGAACTGAAAAAAAATTCTCGAAATGGAGAACTAACTAGTTGTCAAAGTTTAAGAAGGGGTAGGGGAGGGAAGGAAGTGAGTGGTAAGTGTGATTTGAAAAGGCAGTATTTGAGGTCCTTGTGGTAACGGAAATGTTTGCGTCTTGACTTATCAATATCAATAAGCCAATTGTATTAATAAACTAATGATGTAAGATATTACCATTGGGGGAAACTAGATAGTGTATGAGGGGTCTCTCTGCATTCTTTGTTTGTTTCTTTCTCTCTTTGTTTCTTCCTTTTTTTCTTTTCTTTTCTTTTCTTTTTTTTTCATTTTGTGGAGACAGAGTCTTTCTATGTTTCCCAGAGAGGTCTCAGACTCCTAGGCTCAAGCAATCCTCCTGTCTGTCTCCCTAAGTGCTGGGATTACAGGTGTGTCATTGTGCCTAGCCTGCATTCTTTCTTATAAATGAATATTAATTTATGATTGTTTCTAATAAGAACTTTAATATTTTTAAAAACTGCATGTTTACTTAGTTGTACAATATGGAATATCATATATTAAAATTATAAAAGTCAAAATAGTTTTAAACATAAAATAAGATCAGTTGAGCATCCTTAACTTCTTTATATAAGAAAATGAAAAATATAATGCCATATGGTCAAAGAAGTGTAAAAACTTTGTAGTGGAAATGACTCATAATAGAGAACAAAATACCAAAATTTCAAATTAATTACAAATGCTATTTCTTCATTTGATAACTACAATAAGAATGAGTACAACATGTTGTTAGATAATATTTAAAAAATCTTGAAATAAGAAATTCTGAAAACTTAAATACAAACAAATTGATTAAAGTCTATGTTTTATTCAAAATTCTAACAGTAAATTCTGTGACATTCGATTTTATGTTCAGACCATTAAAAAGCTAGATTTTTTAAAATTTAAAACATATTGTTATCTCTGTAAATCAATAACATCATAAGCTTCAAACTACTGCTTTAAAATATATGGATATTCCACAAACAGATACAAGATAACATATAAGAAAGACAGTATTTGTGTTCAAGTAACAGAACTTCAGATGAAGTCTTTCTAATGCTTTACTTTGTAAATTTTCTTCAGCACAATCCTATTATAAGAAGAATAACTTCAGGCATCTTACCAGAGAAAGCTAAGTCCTTAAAGTAGAGAGAAGGGCAGAGGTGAAAATGAGGACCTTACTTTGCAGTCAGCCTCAGTGTGTCAGGGTCACTTGAAAATATTGCCAAGGGGGAAATGTAAGGCAAATTAAAAGAGAGTGTGCAATAATACACTGTGACAAAAACCTTTGAAGTCACTGACAACACATATCTTTGAATTATCCTACAGATATTTCAGCTCATAGTATGGAAAAAGTATTGTGCTAAGTTAGCCTGGTCCAGAAATGGTGTCTGACAAGAATAAAGACTGGACCTACTGAAGGAGCCAGGAAATTGACCTTTGATTAATTCAGTCTTTCAATGATTGCTCAGAATTGACTGGGTCTGTAATTTGTTGTTTGCACTTGGAAATAGACAAGCATGTTGTTATTTTTCAAAACAGTGAAGAGAGGCAGAGGAGTACAAACATCCTTTAGAGAAGAATGAAGACTTCTTAATGGGCACAACAAACATCTTATTAGACATAAGGAGATCCTCTTTCTGCTCCGAGATTATCGTAAGTACTGGCCAAATTTGTGAAGACTTGAAAGTCCAAACTTCTGACTGGTGCCTCCTGATTTATATAACAACTTCACCCAATAAATCTTGTATTTTTTCCCAGACTATGTTTGATTGTTTTCATAGTTCTGTAGACATCTTTCCAATAAATAAATTAAATCTTTGGGAAAACTGTGCAAATGGAAATCAAAATATGTGAAGTATTCATCTCCCTGAACTGAGCTGATAATCTATTTGGTGACTCAGAAATACCAGAATTATCATACTTTCAAATAGATATGAAAAATTAAAAGTGCCAAATGAATTCTGACTTTAGAATGCTCAATTCTAGCTGTCAAAGATATTCTACAGGAGAAGATATGAGTTCATCTTCTCCCAAATGGTTTAAGAGAAATTGTATAGACAGGAGAGATAGAAATTTGCATGAAGAAATTTATAAGGTTGAAAAATATAAGATATGTCAGCGAGAAGTAGATGAGTGTAAATGAAATGAAAGGCTCATGCTTTTTCTATTACATCACTGATATCAGGTCCTTTCGTTGACTAACAATTGATGGCTCCTGTATGCGTCACTTAAGTGTAAATGAATATAAAGTGCTTGCATATGATCAAATACAAATATATTTTATTAGTATAGGATCAAGGTGCCCTTCACTGAATTTCTAAAATATCTATTTAAATACCTAAAATACCTATTTAACAGTTTGATTTTATCTTATAGGAAAAAAAACGTGCTATTCTAGAACTACAAAAGTTTATATTGGTACTAATATACCAGGATTCTTTAATTAACTTTCATTCCCAGTATACGGAATACTGAAATTAGCATTTGTTAATCAGGAAATATTGATAAATATTTTCTTTGTTGATAGGAGAAGATTTATATATACAATATTTAGTCCATTTATGGAAGTAAAACTATATGTCTTGAAAATCAGTTTATCTTAAAACAACAAACATATTTATTGTTAGGATATTGTAGAATTGCAGGACTGAAGAACAAATGCTACTAGAACGACTGAGCAGTCCAAGGAGAGACTGAATATAAATGGGAGTGTAGAAAAAAAATGGACAGCAAGCCGTAGCTGTTGCTGAGATGAATTTCAGCTCCAATAAAACGTTAGCTCTCCCCAAGCAATCCTGCAATCTTATTGACCATAAAATACATAGTTTTCTTCTATCATTGTCATCTCTACCCATTATCTATGTAGTTAACAATAGATACACTCTAGCCTGATAGACATATACAGAATAAAATCTAGTTTTTAAAAATGTCTGTTTTCTTAAATTACTAAGAATACATCTCAAGAATGAAATATAAATATATTTTCTATGGAATTGTTTTCTAATATAAACTTCTTCCTACTATTCAAACTTTCATAACACTCTCCCTTTTTCATACTAAACTCATACTTCCATTGTGCACCATTTTTTGCCCTTAAATAGGTACGACTTGCTATTGTTCCGCCTAAGTGCACTTCCTTTTACCTATTTTGTTTGTGTATTTATTTGCTTACTGGTTGACTTTTGATAATGTCATGAATGTTGCAGTATCTGTAGGTAATGACCCACATGGTGCCTGTACGTGATAGTCTTTTATAGTCAATTACATTGCAAAATTGCTTAGGAAAGAGCCAAGACTTTATATTGCTGATAAGACCCCTTTAGTAACTAGCATAGTGTTGAAAATCAAATTGGTACTTAATATTGTTGACCAATTGACCACGTTTTATCTGTTAATTACATACATCTCATTAAATGAGTGAATGACAGTTCACTCTTTAGAAATTATGGGACTACCCAGCACTCTGGGGGGCCGAGGCAGGTGGATCACCTGAGGTCAGGAGTTCGAGACCAGCCTGGCCAATATGGGAAAACATCTCTACAAAAAATACAAAAATTAGCTGGGCATGGTGGTGACACCTGCAATCCCAGCTACCAGCTGTTTGGGAGGCTGAGGCAGGAGAATTGCTTGAACTCGGAAGGCAGAGGTTGCAGTGGGCAGAGATTTTGCCATTGCACTTCAGCCTGGATGACAAGAGCAAAATTTCTTCTGAAAAAAAAAAAAGAAAGAAAAAAGAAAACTAGCTATGAAACTAGATCACTAGGCTGAAACTTAAGTATAATTTGTAAAAAGTGATTTACAGAGGGAAATAGGAATAATAATAAACTTTCTAGTGCTTTATGGAAGGTGAGAGTGCTTCTCATTTCTCAAAGAATACACTGCCTCCAGATATGCAAATTCATACTTTGTGCAAGGTTAACGAGTACAAAATACAGTTCATGCTAATACTGAAAATAAGATTGGACACGGTTATTTTCACCAAATCAAGGGAGAAACAATAACTCCAGTTGAATCAATTCTCTGAAATATTACAGCTGTAGCAAATGTCGATACAGAGTGACAGTGGCAGCTGCTGGATGATCTCAAGGGCCAAACAGTCAATGTGTTCTGTAGTTCAAGATGTGAAAATTCTTTGGCCACAGTACATAATGACTAGAGGCTTTTATTCACTGTGTGGGGAGAATGGAGAGATGGAGGATCTCTATATCAAATTTTAACTACTAACCCAAATGAAGGTGAAAATGTCTCCAGTAATGTTCACAGCTTGGGGTTAAGAGTATAACAAAAACAGTGACTAAAGTAGAAATGCTTAAGGACTATGTGGATTGGAAGACAACTTTTACAATGTGAGCTATTTATAATAAAACTTTAGAGGTAATGTAGAAAAGTAAGATTCTTAATTACTTATCATTGATAAAAATGATTTAGGAGGATAAAAAATTAGCTACAAAGAACTGTTAGCAGAGGGAAAGGCAATGTGATAGATATTCTATGCTATAGGTTGGGTATTCAAAATGAGAATAGAGAAGAGTTTGGTATAAAATTTTACAACTTAATGGGTGAAATCCAAACTTTTGCATATCTTTTTACTTTATTTAATGTTGGGAAATTAGAGCTATAGCCTTAAAGATAAGTTAGAGACAACTTCAACTATCTTTCCTCATTCCGGTGAATTAAATGGATAAAAACAAATTGCTCACATTTGGAAATGTAATTCATGTTATACATATGTATCAGTACTTCTGCAAACAAACCACATCACATCCCAGTGGTTTCACATAATAATTTATTACTTTTATGCTTCTATGGGTTGATTGGATTCAACTATCTGGTTCTCCCTTTGGTTATATCAAGTGGTTGTTGTAAAATATTATAGTCATTAGAAGTTTTCTCTCCAGTGAACATTGAAGAAGGCTTATTCATAGGGTGGCAATTGATACTCATTTTTGCTGGTAACTCTTATGTTCCTGACTACCAGAGGATGGTAATGTGATAATTCTATGGAATTACTTTGGCTTCCTTCGTTATGGCAGCTGAATTCTCAAAAAGATTATCACCAAGAAAGGATTCCAAGGAATACATAGCTGTCACCGTTTTAAGAACTGTACTCAGATACATGTACACAATCACCTCTTAATCTTTTGTTCCACAAAGCAGTAATGGAATTTCTATGATTATAAAGTGAAGTGGCAGAAATCCTGTTTTTCAATTGGAAAAATGTCAAAGAATTTGTAGTCATTTTAAATTTTCCATTAGAAATGAGAGTTAATGGTAACACTTACTAAGCATTATATTTAAATAAGGATTGGAAAACAAAAATCTTACAAGCTTTGAAAGTCTTAGCTCTTTGGCCACAAGATAATTAATTATCAGTGTCAATATATTGTATAAATAGTATTCATGTATTCATTTTCATAGCTTCATATGTGATGGATTAGATTAATTGTATTGCTGTGCCTAGACTATTGCATGTTTGCTAAAATTTATGCTCACATACAAGAAAGAAAAATCAATTTGTATTGATTAGAGAGTATTGTAAACAGAAACATAGTATCAAAATTCATCCTGACTTGAAATTTTGAAATTGTAATGTCAGAGACACAGACATGTTTTTTTTTTTTTTCCTGTCTGTGTATAACGGAAGACTTCAGAATGAGAAGATATTTTCTGTACATCCTGAGAAACTATATTTCGGTAATTCTACAGAACCTGTAGAATGAAAAACATACCTGAAGACTAAACTTATTTTTATGACTTCATTGTCTTTAACTCAGAAAGGAGACTTGGAATGTACCCAGGGAAGTGAATTCTCTATTCAACTATATTCCTGTGCTTTGAAAAAGATCTCCATGGTGGATTTCAAATAATACACATTGATGCAGGACAAGGAAAAATATTTTTGTACAGAAAATTTTACCAACAGTATGTCACCAGGAATTTCGAGAACCGTCTTATAGAACATAATGGAAAATTAGATCAATGAACCAATTGCTAGATTCCACTGATCTACATAAATGGGATCAATCAATTTTGGAAACATCGAAAAACATGAGTTGGGAACAATATCAGATGAAAATTTGAGGTTAACATTTATGTATCAAGAAAATTTTGGATTATTTGCTCATCTGTTTTATTTGGATTGTGTTTAGATTATGTGAATGATTTCCAATTTCAAAAGAAGTCTGGTTGTTTTAAGAACTTGGAGTGTATAGGACACAAAAAAAGAAATAAAAGGATAAAGTCTTAAGAAAAGCCTAATTCAAAAAGTTATACAAAATCCTATTTTTCAGTTGGAGAAATGTCAAAGAATTTGCAGCGTTTTAAAATTTTCCAACAGAAGTGGGATTTAATAGTAATGCTTACTAACCATTATATTTAAATAAGAATTTGAAAACAAAAATCTTACAAGCTTTGAAAGCCTAAGCTTTTTGGCCACAAGAAAGTTAATCATCGTGTCAATGTATTGTATAAATATGTATTTATTTGTATGTGTTCATTTATTTCCTGTGGAAACATGGGAGCCTGTTGAAATGAAATCAGATTCTCAATTACTCAAAGTTGATAAAAATAATAAATTTATGGAGATGAACGTGTCTTATCATGTCAAGATGAGTAAAATTAAATAAATTAGACATAAGCCAAATAGTTTATTATATTTAATATTAAGATGTTACCTAAAATGGTACACATTTGTTAAGTTCATCACATATACTCCTATACCCATGATATGCAGGTGCCATGAATTTGTCTGCATAAGTTCTAGCATGAAGCAAATTTATGAATATTATTTTTTATTTCTTATTTCAAAAATTATAAAAACTACATATGAAAAGGATAAATGGAATTCTGTGAGAAGTAATTTTCCATCATATGTTAATTTTTCCTGAAATATTACTAAATTTTTAAATTTCATAGTGAAGCTTCAGTTTATGTACAAACACTTAATGAAGAGAGTGATTGAACTTGCTTAATAATTGAGGCAAAACATGAGAGGTGGAAGCAACCTGATAACAAGGGCTATTTCTGGTCCTATTTGAGTGTCAGGTACTGTACCTTCAAATCTTTATGATGGTTTTCTCTACAGTCTTGCATACTGACTTAAAAACTTCTCAAGCTAATAAACCAGAGTAAATTTATGTTTTAATCATTTTAAACTATTAATCATTAAACAAACTCATTAGTCACTTTAATCATTTTGTTTCCTATCCCTTAGGTTTCTCTCTCCTTCACTGACCCAGTGTCATACATAGAATTGCTTCATATATATTACCTCCTTTCTATTTATGATTTTTTTTTTTCATTTTCTTTTGTATTTATTTTGCTTTGTTTTGTTTTGGACAGAATAGGAACTCTCGTCCCTGTTACTCTATGTTAGCTGAAAGTAGAATTTTCTTTTGTCTAATAACTGTATACCGCATGATAAAAATAATGCTACTGTTAATCTCTAAATACTCAAAATGCTGAACTCTTAAATTATATGATTTATAATTAATTTATTTCTAAATTATAATTACATAATAAAAATAAACCAATTTTAATTTTACCTAACATAAACTAATTACTGAAAAATTTTATGTTCTATTAAGCATTCTAGGACTTACTCTGAACTCCCCTACCCACTGACAAAAACTTTCTCTTGAACTAAGTCTCAGTTTGGTTTCCCTGAACCTTCTTGTAGGATATGCCTCAAACTTGGGCTTCCATGTGCATCCTTACTGAGTCTAGTTTTGGTAGAAAATCTACCAAGTCAATTTAGCAA
This sequence comes from Cheracebus regulus, assembly GCA_963574635.1. Taxonomy (NCBI): domain Eukaryota; kingdom Metazoa; phylum Chordata; class Mammalia; order Primates; family Pitheciidae; genus Cheracebus; species Cheracebus regulus. The sequence continues at coordinate 22,363 of CAUYQU010083746.1, forward strand.
GAGTTCTCCTACCTTTGATGTTTGCTTTTAGCAATTTTTATTCACTGACCCCCACATCTGCTCATTGGCTATAAATCTTCAGATGTCTTTGCTCTATTCAAAGTTAAGCCTAAATATTTCTCCTCTATTGCAATACCAATAGTCTCGAATAAAGTTGTAATTATCGTTTTAACAAGTGTTAAAATAATTTGAATTTAACAACACCTTTTTTCTCTCCTCAATTCAATAATCCAATTCTCACTTCATCTATGGTCCAGGCAATTTACTTTCCATTTGGTTCCTATTGCATGTTTCTATTGAAAACGTTTTCACTTAATCCTTAACTAGATCTAGGTCTCTTATCTTATGTCTGAGATAAAAAGTGTAACCTGTATATGACAGTCATAGATGTTTCGTACCATGTTGGATTCTCCCATCTCATTCATTTATTGTCAACGTTAATGGACACTTGAACTCACTACCTCTCCACTGCACATATACAACCCAAATCAAATGTTCTGTAACCAAATTAGGAGTCTTCTTTATATTTTGCCATGTTGGCTATGTAGCTGTCATTTCTCATCAATACATCTCAAGATTTAAAATTGATTTTTTAATCCTTAGAATATCTGAGGCAGTGAATAAAAATCACAAATATTAAGCTTGTCACATATTTATTTTCAATTTTAACATTCCATGAAGCACAGATTATTAATATTAACTCACTAATTTTTTAAAAATCAAATACATAATCATAATTAAATACAGACAAGTTAGGACATATTAATATAAGTAGAGCTGAATTATAGAAGTCAAATTATAAAATTTCATATGACAATGACACTGTTTGTTATTTGGTGAAGATTAATATCTTTTTATTAGATCTTTTTATTTATTACACTTTAAATAATATTTCAAAATATTTTCAGATAATACTGATGGCAGTGGCAGACCGTCTGCTGCCAAGGCTGCCATCGCACTGGCTGCAGCAGGGAGGTGGTGGCTGGGAGTGCACACTGCTTGGAGCTAGTGGGAAAGCCATCCCTTCTGAGTTAAAGCAGGAACTCCCAGGTGCTGCTGTGTCCGCCCAAAGCAAGCTGCAGAACCAGGCATCCACCTGCAGGGAGCAGGCAGAAGCCCCGCCCAGGAGGGTGGAGCTGCAGCCGTCCACACTGCAGCTGTGGATCTCAGCTTCCCAGTGCTATTGTGGGGGCCGGGGGCAGGCAGAATCTCTGCCCTCCTGGGTGTAACTGCAGCTACAGGTCAGCTGCAGACCCAGGCCTCCTACTCCAGGGAGCAGGCAGGAGCCAGGAATCAGTGGGAGCCCTGCCCTTTTTGAGTGAGTGGGGCAGGAGCTTTCCACTGCAGCCGCGGAGGCCCTCCTGGTTCAGCCCACTCCCTTGGGGCTTGGAAAGACCCCACTTCCCTGCAGGCTCAGGGGTATCTGCTCCCGCTGCCTGGCCTCTCTCTGCTCCTAGCACCTGCTCAGATCTTGGAGAAGGGTTGGGACCAAACTTCCAGGCCATGAATGACAGTGGGAGGCAGACAGATTTCTGGACAGAACAGGGTGGGGCTCTAGTAAGTCTTCACAATAGGTCAGAGAGGGCCTGAAGGCTGGGGGCCAGGCTGCCAGACCCGAGGACCACAGTGGGGACCAGTAGTGCCTCTTCTGGGCCAGCTCATGGCTGACCATGGGCCAATCAGCATCCTCTTCTTCCACTCTGAGGTGCATGGAAATCCCAGGGCTCAGTCGAAGTAGAGGAGAGGAAGGCCACAGCAGGACAGAGAGAATGGAGAGAGGAAAGGATGACTAGCTGTGGAGAAGAGCTACCCTCTCTGCTGGGAGCTGGCGATGATGGCAGGGAGGAGCCACCCTCTCTCCTGAGAGCAGAACACTGGATGAGATGGCCTGTCTACAGAGGGAAGCAACCCACTGGGGGTCTCCTCTGAGCTGCTGTAACACTCAGCAAAGCTCTTGTTAGTCTTGTTCACCTTCCACCTGTCTGTATACCTTATTCTTACCGGAAACACGACAAGAACTCAAGCAAAGGTGCAACCAGCCACAGAGGCTTCCGGCCAGAAAATTGACACCCCAAAGGTCCTGTGACGATATTTTCGGCTTAAAAAATTACTTTGTATTTAAGAAAAATATATATACCTATTATTTGTAGTTATTATTTGTTGGTAAATTCTGATACTAAACATATTGCCTACTTAGAAACAAAATGTTACGAGTCAGTTGGAGGGTACTTTGCTCCATAAAATGTTTTCCTTTTGTTCCTTAAGAACTGTAAGTTACACAGAAATCACTTAGAGCTTGCTGTATGATCAGTGTATGTACAATAACCTTTTGCTTTTTGGTATGTCAGCGTGACTTTTTCTGGACTCTAGAGAAAAAAATAAAATTACCATAGTTGTCAGTGCAGGCAACTACATTCCAATTGAATGTTCTCACATTCATAGGCTGGATTCCTACCTTATAATTAACAAAGAATAGATTTGTGTGTTTGATACTCTTTTATTTTGTAGGTAACATTATTGCATAAAACAAGAAAATAGCCTTTCATTGACTTTGTATTGAGTTATAATTTACTTGCTCTTATTGTTGAGTTGAGACGGCCTAATGAACATGTTTGTTTATGTTGAGCAATTCCAAGATCCACAGGCAGCTACTTTGTGCAGCATTTGGTGGCACAGAAACCTACAAGATATGATCCAAGGGCACATCTGAGACAAAGGGTAGCAATTCTACTCTGTAATCATCTGTTATTCATCACAGTCCAGTAATAGATTTGTTTCCACAACAAAGCTTATCAGATACATTAAAAATGAAATCAAATCATAAGGCATCTCTTAGAAGAGCAGTGTTATTTGGAAAACCTGACCACAATTTGCAAGACTTTCTGATAAATCATCATTCTATATTAAAGACATGAAAATATTAATAGTCTGATTTAAGATTTGATATTTGTAAGTTGTTACAGTTCTTTTCTATTCACCCTTTAAATGCCTAAAGAAAAGGAATAAAACAATTACTAACAGTAAATGTTTTTTTCAGGTAGAGAACCAGTACTTCTATTTTTCCATCTCTCATACAACAGCAATTTGGAGGTTGCACTTTTTTATATTACAATATTTTCAAGGCAGAAAACAATGGATGTAAGCACAGCTGTCATTCTGTGAAAATGATGAAAACCATAGGTGATGCTTTCGCTTCCTAGTTCTATTGTGACAAAATTCATGACTTAGAAGAACAAAAACGTATTCTTTTACATTTCTGGAGGTGAGAAGTCTGAAATCAAGGTGTTGGTAGGGTGGGTTTCTTCTGAGAGCTGTGAGGGCATGTCTATTTAATGCCTCTCTTCACTCCTCATAGCCTCAGTTGTTTTCTTGGCTTGTAGATGACCAACTGTCTTTTTATGTTTTCCTTCTGTGTCTTTCTCTGTGTCTGAATTTCCTCTTTTTATAAAAGCCCAATCCTACTGGATTATGTAAATATCTTAATGGTCTCTGTAAGCGCCCCCTTTCTAAATACGGTAATTTTCACAGGTACTGAGAATTAGGACTTCAGCATCTTTTTAGGTGACACAATTCAACCCCAAACAGATACTGACAGAAAACAGAAAAGCCTTCTTGGCGCATTCTTAGGTTGCAGTTTTCAAAACATTTTTTAAAAGTTCTGACTTCTGAAAATAAAGACAATGCTAAATGGATTTAAAGTTACTTCATTCATAAATTATGAGAAATTTTGCTAGACAACTGTGGAAATTAATTTGCAGCCAAGTACTGTAACATCACTTAACCTTTACAGTTCTCTCTCAATCTCCCCCATCCTTCTCCCTCTCTTCTGTTCTAGTTATTTTATTTTGGGTTCTGGTTTTTCATAAAAGCATAGCAATTATGCTTTTACTAATATATGACAAAATAATAAGGAATCTTGTGACCATGTCGTTATCACGTTTGGGTATACAGTAGGAATTTAATTTTTTCCAGGTGACAGAGGAGAGATAATTCTTTATGTTAAATTCTTTTAATTTTTTTGCTTGAATATTTATTAACTCAAAGACATTTAAGATGTATTTCATGACCACCAGAAAGTGAAACATATCTTTAGGATCTGGACAAGCTTTTGTTTTGTTTAGCGTTTCTGGGTTTATTTTGACCTTTGTCTGAGATTGGAAATCTAAAGCTATAATTTTCTATACATTCGAGTGTCTATATTTGAGAAAATATTTTACTTTTTCTGTGACATTTTAGAATCATTTGTTACTTTGTGCAAGTTAATAAGTTAGATTATAAAGTGTCTTAAGTTCAAGAACTATTTTTAATTGTTTTGAAAAATGTATAAGTACTTATGTGGATCAATAGTTCCTCGCTTTTACAAAAAGTAAAGAAACTGAAGTTTAAATGTGCCAGCCTTTTGAAAAAAAGAAAAAACAGAAAATACTAGCTCAGAAACACTGATACATAACAATTGAAGTACAAATTATTATGGTAAAATTATGACTAATCTAATTAGTTTGATAATTTTAAAAAAATCAACTATATGTCTTTCTTTTGACTTTATCAAATATAAATATAATAGAAATGAACATGTTTGTCTTTATTTTCGTAAGATATGAATTTGCTTTCTATTGAAGACCACTATTCTCAAACTTCACATCATAGTTCACAGATCAGATAAGCTAAGATTACTCCTATAAAATGCTGGGATTATGAAATATATGAAGGTATATATTAAATTACCTCAAATAATAATTCTGGCAAACATTTTTACAATAATCATAATTAAATTTTAAAACATGTCATTCGAACATAATTGCTAAGATCTGGCAAAGGATATGAACAGACACTTCTTGAAAGAAGACATTTATGCAACCAACCAACGTGAAAAAAAAGCTCATCATCACTGGTCATTAGAGAAATGCAAATCAAAACCACAATGAGATATCATTTCTTGCCAGTTTGAATGGCGATTAAAAAGTTAGGAAGTGACAGATGCTGGTAACTCTGTGAAGAAATAGAAACACTTTTACACTGTTGGTGGGAATGTAAATTAGTTCAATGATTGTGGAAGACACTGTGGTGATTCCTCAAAGATTTAAAACCAGAAATACCATTTGACTCAGCAATCCCATTACTGGGTATACACTCAAAGGATTATAAATCATTCTACTTTAAAGACACATGCACACATATGCCTTTTGCAGCAATATTTACAATAGGAAAGACTTGGAACCAACCCAAATGCCCATCAATGATAGATTGGATAAAGAAAATGTGGCACATATACACCATGGAATACTTTCAGCCATAAAAAGGAATTAGATCATATCTTTTGCAGGGACATGGATGAAGCTGGAAGCCGCATTCTCAGCAAACTAAAACAGGAAAAGGAAACCAAATACTGCATGTTCTCACTCATAAATGGGAGTTGAACAATGAGAACACATGGACACAGGGAGGGAAACATCACACACCGGGATCTGTTGGTGGGTGTGGGGCAAAAAGAAGGAGAGCATTAGGACAAATACCTAATGCGTGTAGGGCTTAAAACCTATGTGATGTGTTGATGGGTACAGCAAACAACCATGGCACATGTATACCTATGTAACCAACCTGCATATTCTGCATATGTAGTCCAGAACTTAAAGTAAGATTTAAAAATTAAAGCCTTGAACTAATGTCAAAAATTGTGTTAGTGAATTAATTTGGGATACCTGCA
>CAUYQU010083748.1:0-23640 GCA_963574635.1 Cheracebus regulus
TAATCATATGTTTCTTTGTATTATCAACCAACGGTACCAAGTATGTTGGTGTAAGTTATTTCCATTACTATATTTCTCTTTTTTTTTTTTTTTTTTTTTAAGTAAGGATTGCCCTCCTCAGTTCATTATTTCCCCTGTGCATGCGTGTTTCCCAGAGGCATCTGCCACTTGGCTATTACAGATACTAAGGGGCATTAAATGGACTCTGGGCTGTGGCTTGTGGCTCTCCAGGTGACTTTAGGGTATATGGGGTGGGGTGGAGTGGTTAAATACACCTCAGTGTGCAGGACTATGTAGTGCCCAGTCATTGACCATGAACCACTGTCATCTCCTTCTCCATGCTAGGTGCCCTAGCCCCCAGGGGCATTGCCTTCAGTTTTAATCCTAGTCTTTATGGTGTGTGTGTGTGTGTGTGTGTATGTGTGTGTGTGTGTGTGTGTGTGTGTGTATTGGGTTGGAGGGGGCCATTCAAGTTCTGACTTGTCTGCTGTACCCATTGTTAACTGCCTCTCCTTCTACCTGGGCTCCATCACCTCCTGGCTGTTACTCTGCTGACTTGGCCTACTGAGGTCTTGAGCTGCTGTTTTCTGCCCCATGGTGGTGATAGGGTGAGCAGAGGTCTTCTTCCCAAGATGACGTTGGTTCCTATTGCAGCCATTTCTACCCATCCTCATGTCCTTGCTTTCACATTCTTGCCTGCAGTCTTTTGTCTTTCTCTTGCTTCTGTGATGACCACAAGGCTGGGTATGGGGAGGGAGCCGCTGGCCCCTGACCTTCACTCCCTTTCTGCAGACAGGAAGTTGGCCCCTGACTCTGTGCTCCATCCCTGCTCATCGTGATTTTCAAGGGCACCTTTGCCTCAAGTGGGATCTCCTTTCACAGGTGTGGGCAAAATCTTGGTGTGGACACACGCTGAATCCAGAGCGTCCCAAGTGGAAGAGTGGGGGTGGCTGGAGCAGGAAGGGGGCTGTGTATTGCTGCCAGGCTAGCGCATCTCTGAGGACCAGCAAAAATGCTGTGAGCATGAGCCATCCTCCCCTTCACATGTCAGGTCACTCATCCCTGAGTGAGGGGGACTCTGGACACCCCCTGCTTTTCTACACTAGGGGGTGAGGCATGGGAGAAAGTGGTTCTGAGGAGGGTTGGGGGTGGTGCTGAGGAGACAGGTGCAGCTTCAGGGCTGGACCCACTTGACCCCCACCCCCACTCCTGCTTTATACTCAGTTTGGACAGGGTCATGGAGGCAGCCTTAGTGATGACCAGGAGGTGAGAGGGCAGGAAGGAGGCTCCAAGACCCCAAAGGCAGGTGACACACACAACAGGGTGGGGTTCTGGACATTCATTTTATTTATCCACTCACTGATAGGCTTGTTTGATCAATGTTTATTGAGTGCCCACTAGGCAGTGTTTTCAATGCGGTGATACTACTATGACAAGGTCACCGCAAGACCCTGCCCAGTGGAACCTGCAGTATTGAGGGCCCTGAGGAGCAGGATCTTGTTGGTCAGGGAGAGGCTGGTGAGAATTCTGATGGGATACTCAAGTCCTGGGAAGGGAGACACCTTGAACTGTTTGATAAGGACAGGGTGTGGGTCTGACCCGTTTGTCCACACCTTGCCGTATGACAGTTGTTCAGACATGGAACCCTGACTGGCTGACCAAATGCAGAGGCAGAATTACCTTAGCCCCGACTGAGAGAGTGGGAAACCGCAGTCTTCATGGGCACAGGAGGTGGCCAGACCTCATCAGCACTTCCCCACCCTGGTCTGCCTCTGCCCAGGAACTAGACAGCACAGAGCCTTCAGAGAAGGGCATCAGGGGTTCCAGTCTGGAGAGGAGTGGGCCCCAAGAAGGCAGAGCCTGACCCCCGGCCCTACTCCTCATGAGACCAGAGCGTCTGCCTGGGTTCCAGCCCTACCCAGATACTTCTCAGGAAGGGAGCCTCTGTGTCCTTGGAAAGTCTTTTAACCTCTTTAACCCTCAGCATTCTCCTTGAGCCTCAAACTAGATGATCCCTGTGTGATGCCCCATCCCTGAGATTCCCAAATACAGTGAGGACCCCCATCCTCACCCCTCCACCATGTTAGAGCCCCAGATGAAGCCGTATTACACATTGGGGTGACAAATGATGGGCAGTGCAGTGTGAAGCCTCCGCTTTTCCATGCACCCTTCCTGCTGTTGATTTGCAGGTTGGAGTGGATTGGCTGCCAAGTCAAGTAATCAGGAGGTAATAGACTGGTATCAGATGAATCCCCAGAGCTGGCAGCCAGGGCTGGAAAACCCCATCCCCGTGCCGCCTGCGCCATTCACAACCAGCAAAATAATCGTGTAAAGCAGGCTCGGATCAAACCCAGCCTGACATGGTGCAGTGTAAGAATAGCTGGCACCCTAGTCTGATGTGGTTATTAGTGCCTTGCTTGGGGGCAAGGTTGCCCAGAGTGCCCAGCATGCTGCAATTCACTTGCCCGTGCAGACCCAGCACCGTTCCTGAACCCGTGGGGGTATCTCCATCCCGCTCCTCGTCCAGCACCCCCAGGTCTCCCTCTGGTTCTCCCCCATCACCTGCGCTGCTGCCTCTTGCCTTCCCCCGTCTGTCCATCGTTGCTGAAATTCTCGCAAAGTGCTGATTTTATTGAGTGCGACAAGTGGCAGTTCATTAAAAAGTGGGAGCAGATGGGGAACGGATTGTGGAAGAAGATTAATGATGCACACAGACCACTAAATAGGGCCAGGTTTGGGAGTAAACACAATCACTCCGGCTCCCTCCGAGTGGGTAATCCTGCTCTGTCAGATCCGTTCTTGTTAGCTTGATAACGTGGCAGGGCTCAGGAGAGTTACGGAGGAGCGCCAGCCTGCTCCGGTGGAGGGGCTGTGCTCTGGGCCAGGACGGCGTGGGGAAGGGGTGCAGAGAAGCTCTGTGAAGCAGAGGAGCAGTCCTGTTTGGGCTGAGGGGGCTGTCTGTGTATCTGTGAGGAGAGGTGAGGGGGAAAACTGGGCATCTCTTTTAATGGCTCTGTCAGGGCTGGACCTGGGCATAGGAGTTGGCGTACCCCACAAGATGGGGTTTTCATGTGAATCCCCAAGATTTACCTGACTGCACCTAGAGGTTCAGGGAACAGAGGCCTATCACTACCCTCCCTGTGGAAATCCCTGTTATCCTCAGTTGTCTGCCAGCTTGGCATGGAAATCTGGCCCAAGGGGTCAGACCCTTGGTTGCAGGAAGGAAACTGCTCAGAGAGGCAAAGGCGAGCTGCCTACCAAAAATCCTGTACTTAGAGTCCAGAAATTCCTTCTAGAGATTATGCTGTCTAGGCACTTGCCTGTGTGGTTTGGGATAGAACAATATGTCATCATTCTATTCTAGGACGAGGAGAGAGAGTTACAGAGAGGGGATAACCCTTCCTTTGAATGGCCTCCTGGAGCTGGTGCATGAATATAATAGACACTTGTTGAGTACATATTATCTGCTAAACCGGGGAAGGCAATTAGATGATGTCTGTTTCACTGTCTTTCCATGCTTTCCCATGGCAGACATCACAAATTGATTCTAACGTTCTTTTCCACAGAGCCAAGGGGAGTTCTCAGAATCCTTCTCAACTCAGCATTTAGTAAGAATAAATAAGAATGAGAATTGAAGGGCTGAGTGCTGTGGCTCACGCCTGTGATCCCAGCACTTTGAGAGGCTGAGGGGGGTGCATCACAAGGTCAGGAGATAGAGGCCATTTTAGCTAACACAGTGAAACCCCGTCTCTACTAAAAATACAAAAAATTAGCCAGGTATGGTGGTATGCATCTGTAGTCCCAGATACTGGGGAGGCTGAGGCAGGAGAATCTCTTGAACCTGGGAGGTGGAGGTTGCAGTGAGCTGAGATCACACAATTGCACTTTAGCCTAGTGAAAGAGCAAGAGTCCATCTCAAAAAAAAAAAAAAAAATGAAAATGGAAAAAGGGTGACCTTCATGACACTCATTTGTACCCAAGGAAAACGCAGTCACCAGAAGATGTTCAACCCCTGGACCTCTCATCCTCTGCTGGAGGTGAGGGTGGGGAGAGGAGATTGGGAAGAGCTACTCAGGCCTTGCCTTCCCTGTCTCTGGCTCTCCCTACAGGGAGACCCATCCCTGGGTCTCAGCTTATCTTTCTAGTCATATCTCCTGCATCCTATGGTTCAGCCAAGTGGATTTCCACCACCCCAGGCACCCTCTGCTTTTCTACCTCTTGTCCTCTGCTCTGTTCCCCAGCTTGGGATGCCTACTTCCTCAGTCTTGCCTGTCAAAATTCTATCTATAATTCAAGGCTCATCTTAAAGTTTCGTTTTCCATGAAGCCTTCCCAGAGTCTCTGGGCCAGGAGTGATAGTTCTCCCCTCTGAACTCCCATAGCAGATTATTTCTAGCTCTCATGATCCACCTGACATTCTTGTCTATGTAGCTGTTTTGACTTTTTACCAGATTGGAGCCCCTGTAGGGCTGGGTTGAGTCTTGTTCATTCCATATTCTCTGGACAGCCTGGCCCCAGGGCCACATGTGATAGATCTTTGGCAAATGTTGGCTAACCAAAGTGATACTTGCTTCGTATCTCTGGCCTCCACCATGGGCAGGGCCTAAGCAACTGTGCAGAGGCCCCCCCTTGAGGTGATGGGGTTGGCCCAACCCCAGACGCTCTCTTTTGCTCTCTTTTCACTGTCACCGGGTGCCTGTTTGGCACTGTCTGCCAGGAAGGGGGGTGGGGTGTAGGACCTGGGCTGGCAGACAAGACAGGTGCTGCCCCCAGGGGAAACAGAGATGTTAGGTTGACGTGGGAGAGCCGGGCTGCTCATTAGATCTGGTAAGCTTCTGTCACAGGCTTGTTCCCCCGTGGCAACAAGGTTCACCTCTCCTGACTTGGGCCGCCTGTGCACATGCCGCCCCCACCCCCTCTCCTGACAGCACTGACCTATCTGGTAGCTTCTCTCACTCACTAACCCAAAGGCCACTGAGCATCAGGGCCATCTCCACGGAATACAAGGCCATTTGTCTTTTAGGAGGGACGGCTCCTTCCTGGTGGGATGGCTTGTGGCTTTTTGTCACTCTGTGGCTGCAGTTGCAGTTGGAGGAGCCAGGGGAGAGAATGCTGGCTTGTGCCAACCTCAGCCCTGGATTCCAGGGGGTTTGGACCCCTTTGTGTTTGCAGCAGTGAATTATACCTAAGTGAAGTCTCAATTAAAACAATAAATCATTACCAGTATAAAGTGTAGTGGGGCCACAGAGGGTTGAATCCAAGTTTGAATTTGATAGGCCTATAAATTACAGCGATGACCAAAGCTGCTCAACAGGGCTGTGGGGACTAATGAGCGTGCACCCGGCCAGGGATGTGTGTGGCCATGTTTGGAGGATGGTTGTTTTTGGAACTTTTCTACTCTAAGCTGTAATTTAGCAGTTAAAGCACAGCCTTTGAAGTCAAACTGCCAGGGTCCAAATACCTGCTGGGCTAAGCAATAACTATACTTGGGCTTCCTTAACTTTTCTGGATCTTGGTTTTCTTATCTGTAAAATGAGCATCCACAGATTTCTGGTGCAGATTGTATAATACAGGGAAAGTCCTTAGCAGAGTTTCCAGCACACGGTAAATGCTTAATAAGCTGTGATTATCTGCTGGAATGTAAGCTCCCAGAAGACAGGGATCTCATCCATACTGACCATCTCAACATCCCCAGTACAAGAAGCTGGGCCTACCACCTGGGATAATCAATTACTAGTTATGGGATGTATAAATGTGCATCTGGAGTGTCAGCTTTGCCAGGAATGGACAATTCCTTTTGTTCTTGTCCCCTATCTCCCTCAATATCTGCTATAGCAACTGCTCACAATGGATGCTTCACAATTAATGATAAATGTTAAGTACAAAGTATCCTGGCAATTTTGGAAGGTATCTTATCTATAGTAAAGAGTAAGAAAAAGATATCAACCAAATGCTACCCCATGAGGATTTCTCAGTCTTCCCGAGTTTCTCCTAGGTCTACGGCTAAGTCACCAGATCGTGTCATGGGAAAAGTCCAGGACTGGATATTGGGACATCTGGGTCCTGTTCTCAGCTCTTCAATTGTTTTATCGTTTGGCCCTGGGAAAGCTGCTCCCAACTCTGAGCCTGTTTCCACGTCTGTAATGGGAGGGGGTTAGTCTGGATACTTTTCCAGGTTTCTTTCAGTTTCAGCCTTATGGGACTCTCATTTTAAGCTGCCAGGCTCCTGTCAGACCTAACTCTGGGCCCATGTATGTTTCTGCTCCTCCTTTCTCTGGAACAGTGACCCAGGAGTGTCATTTTACTTTGTGTCTCTCAGGGACAAACCAACTGTGCAGTTTGGGGAGGTGCTATTCAGGTGGGGCCTGGCTCCTCTTGAGCTGGATTTGGGGAAGAGAGCGGCCATGGCGGGGCTGAAGGGACACTGCTGGTGACAACAGTGGGTTGCAGTGAGAGTCTTATGTTTCTGAACCACTCAGACCTGATCCCTGGGGCACCAGGGTAGGAAATCCACAGCCAGACCTGTTGGCTCCTCCTTACCCCCAGTGCTAGGGCACAGAGGGTGAATGTGTATAGAGGGTGGCAGGAGGAAGAAATCAAGAGCTAGCATTGTCATTGTGTCCGCTGCAGCCATCAGGATGGTTTTCTGTGCAGAAGTCTCATTGGAAAAGATCTAGGCTAGGCCCATTGAAAATCCTTCCTCTGAACCAACATGGCCCAATACACTATTCAGGTTGTGTGCTTTCAGTCAGCTCTGACCTTACCCTGTCACTGGAGTCTGCAAACTCTCTTTGTGGAGTCCAGGGTTTTGCTGCCTGCGAATTCTACAGAAAGGATGTCTTATTTTCTCAAGTCTCATGGAATCACCTGTCCAAACTCAGTTATGCATGCCAGAGGATAGGTGTGTGGCTGACCTTCCACCCTCCCAGTTCCTGGGGATTTTGTGTCCCATGTGATGGGGCAGCTGTGAGCCTGGATGGGGCAGGGAGTGACACAGAGCACCCTGAATGCCCAGGATCAAGCTGTGGCTCTGCTGTGTGACTTTGGGTAAGTCACCTGCCCCCTCGGCCTCTGTTTTATAATTGATAAAATAGGGATAATGATAGATGCTTTGTAGTGTCCTCTTTTTTTTTTTGAGATGGAGTTTTGCTCTTGTTTCTCAGGCTGGAGTGCAATGACGCAATCTCGGCTCACTGCAACCTCTGCCTCCCAGGTTCAAGTGATTCTCCTGCCTCAGCCTCCCAAGAAGCTGAGATTACAGGCACGCACCACCACACTCCCACACTCAGCTAATTTTGTATTTTTAGTAGAGATAGATATGGGGTTTCTCCATGTTGGTCAGGCTGGTCTCAAACTTCCAACCTCAGATGATCTACCTGCCTTGGCCTCCCAAAGTGCTGGGATTACAGGCCTGAGCCACCGTACCTGGCCTGTAGTGTCCTCTGAAGAGCAATGAGATAACAGATATGAAAAGGATGTTGCAAGCTGTACAGTGCTGGGCATGCTTCAGAGGTGGCATGAGGCTGACATAAACTAGGATCCCGCCTCCTGGGGGTGGGCAGCCCCCTTTGGAGTGATCAGCTCATTCCCACAGAGCTTGCTGTCCCCCAAGCAGATCATCCCCTTCTCCTAGAGCTCTCTGTTACAGTTTAATCCACCTAAATGAAAGACTGCTGGATCAAGCAAGGAATTTATCAAAGGGAAGGAGAGGAGAGCCTGGTGCCATTTGGCTCCCTGCACATTTGTCCTTTCAAATCCTTGTAGATAATTCCATTTCTGCATTAGGAGCAAGACTAGGAATTTGGATGAGAGGGAGAGGGAGGGATAGGAGAAAGAAAAAGGGGAGGAAGAGATGGAGGCTTGAGACTAGCAGAGGCCATCAGGGCTTATGAATGTGCTGGTTTGGGGCTGTCTTGGGTAGAGGGGCAGTGGCAATGTAGAAGGTAGTGGGGGTGTAAGCAGGAAGCCTGCAGGTCATTGCTCAGCCCATGGGACCTTGCTGAGAAGGCAAGTGGGGTTGACACTAGGCAACTGCAGCTTCTCTGCCTCTCAGAGATGATGAGGCTCAAACTGCCCTGGAGCTGGCTTCCCGACATGCTACTTCCTGCACAGAAGTGAGTGCAACACTAGGAATCTGCTATGCTCTTTTATATGTGTGCCCCCCTGAAATTCATAAGTGTCATATGTTGACACTGAAGCCGCAGTGTGATGGTATTTATTAATAGGCAGGTGTTTGAGAGGCGATTAGGTCATGTGGGTCCCACCCTCATTAATGGATTAGCGCATTTATGAAGGAGGCCTGACAAAGCTTGTTCACCTGTTTTCCCTTGCCACTTCTGCCACATAAAGACACAGCAAGTAGGTACCATTTATGAGGAACAGGCCCTTACCAGACACTGAATCTACTGGTGTCTTGGTCTTTTACCTCCCAGCCTCCAGAACTATGAGCAATACATTTCTGTTGTGTATGAATGACCGAGTCTAAGGCATGTTATTATAGCAGCAGGAGGGGACTAAGTCTTACTAAGACTGCCATATTCATGGGGGAAGAGAAGAGCATGATGGCAGAGGCCTGACTAGGAATTCCTCTAGGAGGAGGACCCAGCCCAGCCTCACAGAGTGAAGGCAGAGTGTCTGCCTTCACTGGGAAAGGAGTGAGGGGTATGGACATTGGAAGAGGGACAGCATGGAGGGGAAATGGCAGGGAGGGAAAAGGGTGGGGTCACACCACAATATGGTGGATACTATTCATAAAGTAGAAAATTCTGTGTCCAAGCCACCCTAAGAGAAGGTTATTAATTATATTTTATGATGGAAGAAATTTAGTGCAAGCAAGTAAGGGTAGGCTGAGCCTTCAAGGGTTGGAGATGAGTGGGCCCAGCACAGACAGACTGGTGCAGTCAGGGGCAGGGTCAGTGGAGTAGGACAGAGAGAGAATGGGGCTGGATGGGAAATTCTTCCCCAAATTTTGGAAGGCTGGACTCGTATGTCCATGCATCCCTTAAGCATCTGGAGGAGCAGGCATACAGGAATCTTGCAGTCCAGGGAGGAAGGCAGATGTGCACTCTGATAAACAGAATTCAGTGTGTGAGTTGGCTCTGGAAGGGGCGCATATGCATATACTGGGGGAATCCCAGGGGAAGCTATTGATTAGTTTCCTGATGAGGGGTCAGGGCCAGGAAAGGTTTCACAGAGGAGGTGGCACTGCTCCTATTGAGAGTGAAGAGATTGGTTCTTAGGGTGTTGATATACAGATCAGTGATTTTCTAGGAGGAAGGAGTGTCTGCCCTGTGATTCAATGTGTTATCACATATGATTCTCACAACAGCTGAGTCTTTATCCTTACCTCCACTTCACAGGGAAATATTGAGGTTTACATAACATAATGTGCTTTGTGTCTTTCCCACCTTAATCCACTGACTGGTAGGGCTCCCTGTGAATGGGCCCTCTTGCCTGAGGGGGCATTGGTGCCCTCTAAGGGACTGTGGCAAACAAGAAAAGCATCAGCACCTTGGACGGGGCCCAGGGGCTGGGGAAGGTCCAAGTCTCCCATAAGATGTTGGAATCCAGGGCGATGGTCAGTAAAGCCCCTTTCCAAAACTCAGGACTCCTGGAGTGAACACTATTATTTGTAAGATGATATGATTTGGGGTGCAAATGAACTTGAGCTGACAGACCAGTAGGCTGATCTGTGACTGCTGTGTTTGGAGACAGGTCTGTAGCACAGGGGATTAGTTAATGTACTACTGTGTGTGTGTGTGTGTGTGTGTGTACATTTTGTCCCCATCCTCTCAAAGCCATATTACCTGTGAGAGGCTGGGAAAAGCTTAAGAGACCCTGTAACATGCAAATAAGTTATCTGAAAGGAGATGTAGCACAAGTCAGTATGTTTTGATGGAGGGCTGATGAAAGATCTGGATCAAGGCCCACTGTCTGGGGGAATGCCAGAGTAAGGGGCCCTGTGGCATCCAAGGAACAGCAAGAAGGGCCAAGAGTGGGTGAGGGTGGAGGGTTCTCTGAAGACAAGCATGATAACGTTGCTTCCCTTATATGTGCTAGAGGTCAGGGTGGGATGGAAATCTTGGTCAGTGACTTCTCCATTCCTTAAAAATTTATAAATGAGAAAGGTGACACAAAGATACAAACATCCGAGGAGACCCCAGGAGAGAGAGAGGAATGAATGTGCAGCTACGCACATATCACTAACTGTGCAGGAATGAATGAAAGGCCCGCTTGCACTTTTATCTGCACATGTGCTGTTGACTGGACATCACAGGGTGGCATCCAAAGCTTGAGAATGATGATGATGATGGCATTGATGATGATGATGAGGAGGATGCTGGTTTTCAGCTTGCTAAGTCTTCTGTATTCTCATTTATTACATCCAAAAATCATGTTAAGTAGAAAATAGTCTTTCCATTTCTCAAGTGAGAAAACAGAAGCACAGTGTGGATTAAACAACTTGCCCCAGGTCATACTGTAAGTAGGACCAGAGCTACCACTTGAAGATCCCAAGTCTTCCAATTTCAGATCAAGAGCTACTTTTACTGTACCTCAGAAAGAGCTGAGAATCTCAACAGCCCCTGCTCCTATGGCCCGGAACCACTTCTCCAGGGCACATGGAGAGTCTGCCAATGCATTTGGGAGGATTCCTCTCAGGGCACAGACATTGGAGAAGGCTAAACCTGGGTTTGAATTTTGCTCCCCCCCATCGCTGTGTGATCTTGAGTGAACTAGTCAGCTTCTCTGAGCCTATATTTCTTCAGCTGCAAAATGGGGATAACAAAATTGCTACTGCAGATTGTGTAGCATAAAAGAGGAGATGACACTTGAATGACTAACATTGCATAGAGTTACAGAGAATTCTGTTTACTCTGAATGTCCAGAATCTGCCCCACTCCAGTGGGAGGAGGTGGACCTGGCAGTGGAGTGCCCTTCCTTGGAGGAATGCCACTGGAGGGGAGGTGGCAAGGGGAATTTGCCAGGGCTTTCCTGAGCTGGGAGCCCAACCTCCTTCTGATGCAAGGGACCTCAAACCTGGAGATGCAAAGCAGGGCCTCATGAAGACATCCCATCTGCGCTGAGGCCAACTCCCATGGGCAGCGGCCAGGGCCTTCAGGAGGCAGGCTGATGAGGTTTTGTGCCTAGAACCCCAGGGTAGGGAAGAGCCCCTCCTCGCTCGCCCTCCAGGTTCTGCTTGGGGCTCTGCTTGCAGTTTCTGGTTGTCAGCAGGCAAGATACTGGGCAGCCATGTGGGCACCGGTGTGTGAGAGGTGATTGCCCCTTTAATGTTTAATGTGCTGAAAAACCATTAGACTCTGAAATGGACAAGTTCTCAGTTGGTAACTTTAATTATTGTTAAGACTTGGTCACGCCTGCTCATTAGCAATTATGCATGGTGTCTCCCAGGGTGCTGTGGGCCTTCTTCCTTTTCTTCCTTCTCCTGGGGACAGCAGGTTTACAGACCACTGCCTTCAGGAGGCTGGAAAGGCAGCACCAAGCACACACGTGGTTCCCATCGCTCCTCTCTGCAGCTTGGACTTGCTTAGGGCCAAAGAGGACCCTCTGTATCTTTTGAGAGGGGAGGAGAGAGAAGAACATTTCCATGCAAACTGGGAGGATCGGATTGATCATTGGATAGCATCATGCCCTTCACAAAGCATTTTGCTTCCATTATGTTATTCTTTCTATAACCACCTCCCCCCCTCCTCCTTTTTTAAAGACAGGCTCTCTCTGTCACCCAGGCTGGAGTGCAGTGGTACGATCTTGGCTCACTACAACCTCTGTCTCCCAGGTTTGAGCAATTTTCCTGCCTCAGCCTCCCTAGTAGCTGGGATTACAGGTGCCTGCCACCACACCCAGCTAATTTTTGTATTTTTAGTAGAGATGGGGTTTCACCATGTTGGCCAGGCTGGTTTCAAACTCTTGACCTCAAGTGATCCACCGACCTCCGCCTCCCAAAGTGTTGGGATTATAGGCATGAGCCACTGAGCCCTTATAGATAAGGAAGCCGAGCCTTAGAAGCTTTAGTCACAGGGGAGTCACCTCTTAGAGTGCCTGGACTATACCCTGTTCTTGGACAACTGGCAACTGATGCCTGGCGTCTAACTACCATGAAAATCCTATGTGATTTCAAATTCTCCCTTCCCCTCCCCTCACTCTATTTCTGTAGGTCTCTGGATCAGGAATGGAGCTGGCCAGAGCTGGCCACTCAAAGGCTCTTTCCAGGAAATAGTGAGTTGGGACACTGTCAGTTGGATGGTAGACTTGGGAGAGGATGTAGCAAAAGGAACACATCTGAGATCGATGCACACAGGAACAAAAAGAGGGGGTAGGGAATAGGGGAGGAGTGGACGGAAAGAGACAGAGAGAGAGAATGTGAAGGCCCAGAAAGACACAGAAAGCAGCCTTGAATCCCAGCTCTCCACTCCCTTGTATGGCCTGGCTGTACTCCCTACTCTCGGGTGCCAAGAGATACTCTCTTATTTTCCACCCTTCTTGCTTGAGATACTTTCCTATCCCAAATCCCTTAGCAGAGCTCAGACTTAATGATGCTGAGGCCAGCCCTGGTGGTCAGCTGGAGATTAGTGGACTCTGGTGTCCCCTCAGATTCCAGGGGCCAGCTGGGCCCCAGGAGAACAGTGGGCTCAGATCTAGGATTGCAATCTGAAAATGGGGCAGAATGAAGACAGCCCCTCACCACAGACCATCAGCGATGTCTGAATTCTGCAAAGTCTTCCTGAAGGACCACCTCTCTCCCACCACCCCTGCCCCAATCCCTGACACCCTAACACTGGGCTGTGTGCAAGTGAACTGCAGAGAAACGCCATGTGCTGGCAGCCTGTCTCTGGCCCTGATTTTTTAAGGAGGGGAGGGGGAAAAAAAGCAGGAAGAAAAAAGTGAACATGAGTAATGGGCCTGGAATGAGGCATACGAGATAACACTGAATAATAACGCGTCAAAAACTACAAGATGTATTTTTTTTATTTCCCAGTGGAGTTTCCATTGCGCTAATCCATCACTGTAGAGCAGGCAAGATTATGCGTCCCCAAAAAAAACTCTGGGAGATAAATGTGAGTAAATTAGGGTTTATTATATTATTTGGGGTGATATAATTTCCAAGCGGGCCCTTATTAAATTACTTCCTCTGGTGCTGACACCTCCTGCCTCACGGTCTCTGCACCTCCGCTCCACTTTTCCTGTCTGAAGCTGCTTTGTATTTTAATGTGTCTCATCATTTTTTGGTGGGGGTGGGTTGCCAGGGAAGAGAGCTGGAAGAAGTGCTGAGTCACTGCTGTCGGGCTGAGTTTCTTCCTTGCCAGCTTCTCTGTGGTCGCAGAACCACAGGCTCACACATCCATGCTGGCAAAACATGGAGATACCCAGTCTGCACCCTCATAGATGGAGAAACTGAGGCCCAAGGGAGAAAGGTGGCTTACGTCATGCAAACGGGAGGCGAGACTGGTACCCACCCATGTGCTGACTTTCAGCCCAGCGCTTGGTCTCTGTGTGGGATCTTGTTTTGTCTGTCAGCTTTGGCTTCAGAGCCACCTCAGGCCTAACAGCTGAGGCCCATGGAATTCAGGGTCTTAGTCAGCTATATAAGATATGCCTCGTGACCCAAAGGGAGATATGAGAGAAGACCTCCTATGATCTAGGTTTGGCTTGATCAGAAAAAGCTGTTCGACTCTAGGCAAGGGACTTCACCTCTCTGAGCCTTTATAGTAGGTACACCAATTTTACAGTAAAAGGGCTTGGAGTAGAGCAATTTTCAGACTTTTTAGCAGTGGAACCTCTTAAAAATGACATTTTATGAAATGAACTTTAACATATAGAATACTTAAATGAAGAGTTACTCAGATTAAAGAAGGAGATTGTGGGGGTGGGGGGAGGGGCCCTGATCCATCCTACCCCTCAGGATCCCTGCTTCCTTCTTCCTCAGTTTGAAGCTACAGGGCCCGGTTTCAGCATCTGACCCTGACTTCACCGTGCAACGCCTTCCTTGCATTCTCACTGAGACTGCACAGTTCTGGAGATGAGCGCCAGGGTCTCCTCTAGCCCTGACTGTGTCCGCAAATGCCATGTTATGCATCCACGCAGCCCTGTTCTCTTGATCTCAGCAAGTACGATCCAATTGAGCGAAACAGTGGTTAAGAACATAGTTTTACCATTTATTAGCTGGGTGACCTTGGGCAAGTTGTTGTTGTTGTTGTTATTATTATTTTAGATGGACTCTCGCTCTGTCGCCCAGGCTGGAGTGCGGTGCCGCTGCAACTTGGCTCACTGCAACTTCCACTGTGTTCAAGGGATTCTCTTGCTTCAGCCTCCTGAGAAGCTAGGATTACAGGTGCCCACTATCGTCCTGGCTAATTTTTATATTTTTAGTAGAGATGGGGTTTCACCATGTTGGCCAGGCTGGGCTTGAACTCCTGACCTCAAGTGATCCAGCTGCCTCAGCCTCCCAAAGTGCTGGGATTATAGGTGTGAGCCACCATGCTTAATCTCCTTGAGTGTCTTATCATTTTAAAAATGGGATAATCACAACTTTCACTTCAAAAAATAGATTTAAATGAGAAAATACATATGAACAGGTAGCATGGTACCTCACACGCTGTAAGCTGCAGTTATTGTCTTCATGAATTCTATCACATAGGTATTTTTGGTGAGGCTCCTGTGAGTTAGATGCTTTATCAGTACACAATAGATGCCTAATAAATTACTTTTCTATTGCTGTACAACTTACCATACACTTTCTGGTTTAAAACAATACCTACAAATTCATAGACACAGAAAGTAGCATGGTGGTTGCCAGGGACTGAGGAGAGGGAGGCACGAAGGGTTGTCGAATGGGTACAGGGTTTCTATTTTGTAAGATGAAAAGTGCTTTGGGGGCAGATGGTGGTGACAGCTGCACAGAGGGTGAAGACATTGAACACTAGTGAATAGTGTATTTAAAATTGGTAAAGATGTTAAATTTTAGGTATATTTTACCACAGTGAAAAATGTTAGAGGACAAAATAAAAACAGCAACAGCATCAACAAAAAGACACATGCCAATGTATGATGTCCCAGTTCTGTGACTTGGAGGTATGGCATGGTTCTGAGTATCCATGAGGCTGAACTCAAGGTGTGGGGCTGAGTTCCCATCTGGAGGCTCTGGAAAATAATCCACTTCTAAGCTCATGTGTGGTATTAGAAGTCGTAGGACTGAAGTCCCCATTTCCTTGCTGGCTCCTGACTGGTTGTCACTTTCAGCTCCCAGAGGTCACTCCAGGTCCTGTCCACACAGCTCCCTCCACCTTCACACCAACAAGGTGTGCTGAATCCTTTTCGTGCCGCCCATCTCTCTGACTCCCCTTCTTGGCCAGCGGAATAAGCTCTGCTTTTATTTATTTATTGAGACAAAGTCTCACTCTGCCACCCAGGCTGGAGTGCAATGGTGCAGTCTTGGCTCACTGAAACCTCCACCTCCCAGCTTCAAAGAATTCTTGTGCCTCAGCCTTCCGAGTAGCTGGGATTACAGGTGCATACCACCATATCCAGTGAATTTTTGCATTTTTAGTAGAGTCGGGGTTTCACCATGTTGGCTAGGCTGATCTGGAGCTCCTGACCTTAAGTGATCCACCCACCTGGCCCTCTTGAAGTGCTGGGATTACAGGCGTGAGCTGCTGCACCTGGGCCTCTCGAAGTGCTGGGATTACAGGCGTGAGCCGCCGCGCCTGGCCAAGCTCTGCTTTTAAGGGGCTTGGCGATTGTCAGTCCCACCTGGACAATCCCTGTCTCTTAAGGCCAGCTGATTTGGGACTTTTTATCTGCAAAACTCCTTACTGCAGTTCTGAGATTTGTGTTTGATGAAATATCCAGGGGTGAGGAATCTTGGTGGCTGGCCTGGGTGTTTGTGGGGTGGGTGTGCTGTGTGAGCAGGAGCAGAACTGGGTGGGCGTGGGAGATGCTGGAGCTCCCCATTGAGGGAGGGGCTGCTGAAGGTGTGTAAGGACAGGAATGGCCTCTTAGGGTAGTTTAGGAAGGGAGGGAATAGGAGCACTTTGGACCAGAGTCGTCTGAGAAAAGAAGAAATATTCTCCTTTTGCCTGCAAAAAAAGGAGCATGGTTCCTTTCTCCCTTCACTCCATTGCTCTTCATTTAGTAGGTATTAATATGATGAGCCTGGCCTTTGCTGGATTCCGAAGATGAGTGGTGAACAACATGGATGGGACCCATCTCCTCTTCCTGCAGCTGAGACGGAAGAGATGAAGCCGAGGAGCTTCCCATACTTAGGAGAACACAGTGGCAGGGAAGGCATTGGCTGCTATGGGAGTCCTGATGAGGGCTCTGATCTCAGGTCCTGGTTTCAAATAGATGGAGCAGGAGCTCCTCATCCCTGTTTAGGAGACTGGAAGGCAGAGTAGTGACAGAGGTCCTGTGAAGGGCTTCCAGGGGGCTCTCACCCAGGCCCCTTCTCCCCTTCATGCAGGAGGAAGGCTGGGCTGCTCTGGGAGGAACCCAAAACGGCCCAAAGATCACAATTCTGGGAGCGTGGGAGCAGGGAGCAGCAGAAGGAAGTACAAAACTGTGTGATCCTCAGAGTCTGGCGCCTGATGAAGAGCTAAGTGTCATTTTGCTGGCAGTTGCAGCAAAAGGTGCAATCATTAGAAGGTGGCATTTTGCATTAAAATTGTCCCCATCAGCCAGTGACATTTTCTTGTTCCTTCTGGTCAGGAGACCTTTCAGTGCCATGGATTCAAATGACTTAGATGTCAGAATTTCTTCCCCTCTGGGAGAGAAACCCAGCGTTGTCACCCTGGGGTGGATGTACACATTAGCCAAGGTTTAAAAAGCAGGTGAACTGGTGAGCACAGCAAGGACCACAGGCTGTGTGTGAGGGCATGGAAGGAAACATCAGCGCACATCTGTGTTTTGTGAAGCTGAACCACTTGTGCCTATAAGGATGACAAGCCTGGGGTTATCAGGTCCAGAAGCCATGTGCCCTGCAAGTGCACTCATTTTGTGGAAAGAAAGACACATACAGAGGCTCACGTGTGAGTATGTGCACCAAGGAGAGAAATGAGCAAGCCTGCACATGAGTGTGTGCACATGTGTGTGCAGGCAGGCACCCACTAGTGCCTGGGCATATGTCAGCTGCCCAGCTCACAGCGGTTATTAGGCGGCCTTCCTGAAGGGCAGGGGCCATCTACCCCTGTCATTCCCTACTTCCATATCCTTCCTGGTCTCAATAAGGGGCACTGCACACACCCAGTTGTCAAGAGAAACCCAGGAGTCCTCCTTTCTTTCATCTAAAGTTCAAATGTTTCCTCTCCAGATATGCCTTCTCTGCCCACATCAATGAAAATAGCTCCCTGTTCCCTCTGTATTTCCCATCACTGCATGAGCTTCCTTTCCTGGATGGCATTATCTCTACAGGGAATCATCTGGCTGTGTGTGTGTGTGTGTGTGTGTGTGTGTGTGTGTGTGTGTGTGTGCGCACGTGCGTGCGCATATCCTCCCACCTTCTCCAGAATGCAGCTTCCTAAGAGCAGGGCTGTCTATCCTGTTCACTTCTGTACGTTCAGTACTAGCATGACTTGTTTCCTTGTGTTGCCCCAGGGCTGATTTGTGGGAGTAGGGTAGGCATCCTTTGGTGCTAAGGATGTCGTGTTGTGGAACAAATTGGCTTATGAGAGAGTAAGCACCTTGTCACAGAAAGCATTCAAATAGAGACAGAATGAACACCGTTGCCTTCTCACACCTACAGTGCCATATTGTGGAATATGAGGATCATCGAGACTAGTCCCATTTGGCCTCCCAGCCTCACTGTTTCCTGTTCATTCATACCTCCCCATCTGCTTGTGCCCTTATTATACCTGGAAGCCCTCCCTTTCTCCCTTGCTTGGAAATGCATTCTCACCTGTATTTGAAAAGTTATGCTCTTCTATGACGTCACCTTCTACCCACCAGACAGAACCAAGTCCTCCTTTGTCCTGCTCTGGGTTTCTTTTGGTGTGCCTGGTTGTAGCTGCAACCACTGTGGCTATGTTTCCTTGTGTGTTCCTGGCAATAGACCCAAGTCTTCTATGGTCAAGACTGTTATTTCCAGGGACAGGCTGGGGAGGCTTGTAAGCTGAGCCCAGAGTCACCAGAAAGGACCAACAGGTGATTGCAAAATCAGAGGAGCTGAGAGGTGTGGGCCAGAGGCAGAAGAGTCTACTAGGGGAGCTGTATCTCTCACCTGCCTGCCAAAATGCCCGTCATGCTTCTGCTGCAAACAACTCCCAGCAGAGAGCACTGGAGGGACGCTGTGGGACCTCACCCTGAACCTGCAGTCGGGAGCCACAGGTTCCAGTCTGGTTCTGCCACTTCCTAAGCGTATAGCCTTGGGCAAGAGTCTCAAATTCAACCCAGCCTCAGGTTTCTTATCTGCAAAAGAGGATCCTAGGTATGTAGCACTGTGCTGTGCACTAATTTAATCTTTATGATGTCTCTGTGAGGTAAGCAGTGTTATATTTCCCAGATGAGCAAACTGAGGCTTAGGCCACCTAGTCTGTGCCAAGCCACAGTTGCCCGGTGCTGGGATTTGAACCTGAACCCTGGCTGGCTGCGAAGCTCAGTTTTCAGCCACTGCTCCACATTGCCTTACAATGCCTGTGGGGCCTCACTCCCAGGGTTGTTGTGACCATCTGAGGAGATGATAGCTGATTACAGTTGAGGGGCCCCACATAGTCCAGGTGCAGGACCCTACTGTGTGGCCTCGGGCTCGGGACACCCCTTCTCCCTGGCCTGGCTCCCCTCCTGCTCTCGGCTCCTGCTGGGCTGCCCCTGGGGCAGGTACAGGCTGGTGCCTTCTCTGCCTGCTTCTGCTGATGCTAAACTTTACACTG
Organism: Cheracebus regulus; assembly: GCA_963574635.1. NCBI lineage: Eukaryota > Metazoa > Chordata > Mammalia > Primates > Pitheciidae > Cheracebus > Cheracebus regulus. The sequence goes on from CAUYQU010083748.1 coordinate 18,875, forward strand.
GGCTCTGTCATCAGCCCGACAACAAGCTCCCTGTTTGACTAGCCCTGTCCAAATTTGCTCGGTGCGAGCAGGGGCCCATGGTAAGTAAACGGTTTTCTGTTGATATTTGAGCACTAATGAAGAGGCAGCGAGCGGGGCCCATTAATAACTGAGGAGATGATTGTGTTTGCAGAAGTCCCGTACACAGCGTGTCAGCCTGCCAGCCAGGGCCCGCCTCCTTATTGATTTCCCAAGAAGCCGAAGCGGAGCTCTTGTTCTTATCCCAGGTGGGAGGTGTCCTCTGTGCAGCTCCCAGGTTGGATCTCCTTTCCCTGGGTACTGGAACCCTGGAGAGGCACTCAGCCTGGATTTCAGGTAAGGGTAGGGTTTTCATTCACGCTCTGTACCAATCTCTTCTTGCTACAGCCTTGGGGTCGGGGTGCATTGCCAGATAACAGAAGGAACTGCAGTGCTGGAGCCCAGGGTCAGATGATGATGCTGGGGTCCAAGGAAGTGAGTGAGGAGGACTGAAGCAGACGCTGAGCTAGTCCTAAGGAAGCCCGGCTCGCATGGCATCCTCCCTTGTGGGACACAGAGGCGAGGCTGCTGGCTCGAGTATCCTCTACCAGAGGGCCCCTCACACCTGGGACCAAGGAGGCAATCCAGAGCCTTGGGGGCCTAAAAGAGTTTTGAGAATAAGCATCTACACTGAGCCTGCTCCCTCAGCCTTTTGTTCTAGCCTGGAAACTATCCACCTTTTTTCTCACCCATTTTCAAGTTCCAGGAAGTCCAGCCAAGGATTAGAGGCAGGCTTTCTGCTGGGCCGCAATCTCTGGATCAGTGGGTGTCTCTTTGGCATATTTATTCCAAGGCAGAAGACAGGGTCCTGGCAGTAGAGACCTCCTTTCTATCATCCTCATGACCACACTGCTTTGCACTACTTACCGTTTCTCACTGAGAGATGAAAAGCACCAACCCCAGTACCCCCATCAATTCCTATCCCCCAGGCCCAGGAGAGCAAGGAAGTTTGAAATGGAAGGCTGTTCAATTATGCATCTGGGCCCCTTTCCCAGGGTGGGGACCTGTCTCTCTCCTGGGGAACTTGTTTATAGCCAGCAGAAGAACATCTTTGGTAAGATGGAGAAAGTGACATTCAGTTACACCATCAGTAGTCTATATCTATGAAGTGGTTCCCAACCCTGATTGTACTTCAGAATCACTTAGAGATTGCAGGTGATGCCCGGACCCCACTCCAGACCAACTGAATCAGTGTTTAGGGGGTGGAGCCCAGGCATCTTTATCCTAAAGAGTAGCCTACAGCTGGGCATGATGGCTCATGCCTCTAATTCCAGCACTTTGGGAGGCCAAGGTGGAAAGATCACTTGAGTCTAGGAGTTCAAGACCAGCCTGGGCAACATACGTGGGACTCCATCTCTACAAAAAAATCAAACAAGGAGGGGTCCCAAGGTGGCTGAATAAGAGGCAGCTCTGGAACACAGCTCCCAGTGAGAGAGATGCAGAAGCTGAGTGGTCTCCACAATTCCAAATGACGTACCAGGTTCATTTTGTGGGTCTGGTTGGACAGTAGGTATAAACCAAATAGGGCAAGTTGAGGCAAGGTGGGGCACTGTCCCACCCAGGTGGGGCATGCAGCTGACCGGAGGACAGGGGACTGCCTGCTCTGGGACTTCGGTTTGGATACAGCGCTCCACCCAAGCCCTCTATAACCCACAGAACAGGAGATCCTTGCTGGGCTGAAAAGCCTCAGTGAGCTGCCTGAACAGGGCAGAACAGCAACTTCGGCTGCCACTGGGGCTGTCAGTATAGATCTAGGCAGAAGCACTGGCTGATTCTGAGAAAGTCAGAAAGCCAGAAAGCCGGCGGGACAGAGCTACCTGTCCCCAGGAAAGAAGGGGAACGGAAAACAGGGAAACAGGCCATATGGCAGGACAGGTCTCCCCCACACAAAGCCTAGCAGGCTAAAAAACTCTCACTTCAGAGTTTTGCAACCAGAACATCACCTAGAGAGTGACCAGGAATGATCGAGCTCAGCAGGGGAAGGGCAGCCGCCATTGCAGAAGCCGGCCTAATTTTCCTGAGTAAATAAGACACAAGAGCTCCACTGAATCCGTGGCAGCCCAGCAGCGCCTCTGCAGGCAGACAAAGGAAAGGTTGCCTCCCCAAGCAGCTACCTGAGATCAAAGCTATATAAATCCAAGATGAGAAAAAAACAGCGCAAGAAGAATGAAACCATCAAAAACCAGAACGCCTCTCCCCCACCAGGAGATCACAACTCCCCACCAGCAAGGGAGCAAAGCTGGATGGAGAATGAATTTGACGAATTGACAGAAGCAGGCTTCAGAAGGTGGGTAATAACAAACTTCTCTGAGTTAAAGGAACATGTTCTAACCCAATGCAAACAAGCTAAAAACCTTGAAAAAAGGTTAGATGAGATGCTAACTAGAATAACCAGCTTAGAGAAGAACATAAACAACTTGATGGAGCTGAAAAACACAGCACAAGAACTTTATGAGGCATACACAAGTTTCAATAGCCAAATTGATCAAGCAGAAGAAAGGATACCAGAGATTGAAGATCAACTCAATGAAATAAAATGAGAAGGCAAGAAAAGAGAAAAAAGAGTGAAAAGAAATGAACAAAGCCTCCAAGAAATATGGGATTATGTAAAAAGACCTAATCTACATTTGATTGGTGTACTGGAAGATGACGGGGAGAATGAATCCAAGCTGGAAAACACTCTTCAGGATATTATCCAGCAGAACTTCCCCAATCTAGCAAGGCAGGCCAACATTCAAACACAGGAAATACAGAGAACACCAAAATGATACTCCTCTAGAAGAGCAACCCCAAGGCACATAATTGTCAGGTTCACCAGTGTTGAAATGAAGGAAAAATTACTAAGTGCAGCCAGAGAGAAAGGTTGGGTCACCCACAAAGGGAAGGCCATCAGACTCACAGCAGATCTCTTGGCAGCAACCCTACAAGCCAGAAGAGAGTGGGGGCCAATATTCAACATCCTTAAAGAAAAGAACTTTGAACCCAGAATTTCATATCCAGCCAAACTAAGCTTCATAAGTGAAGGAAAAATAAAATCCTTTACGGGCAAGCAATTGCTGAGAGATTTCGTCACTACCAGACCTTCCCTACATGAGCTCCTGAAGGAAGCACTAAATACAGAAAGGAAAAACCAGTACCAGCCACTGCAAAAAAAGAACCAAATGGTAAAGACCAACGACACAATGAAGAAATTACACCAACCAAAAGGCAAAACAACCAGTAATAAAATGGCAAGATCAAATTCACACATAACAATATTAACATTAAATGTAAATGGACTATTTAGTTTCCAATCAAAAGACACAGACCAACAAAGTGGATAAAAAGGCAAGAATCATCAGTATGCTGTATTCAGGAGAGCCATGTCACGTGCAAAGACTCACATGTACTCAAAGGGATGGAAGAATATTTACCAAGCAAATAGCAAAAAACAAAAAAACTAGGGGTGGCAATCCTAGTCTCTGATAAAACGACTTTAAACCAACAAATGTCAAAAGAGACAAGGAAGGGCATCACATAATGGTAAAAGGATCAATACAACAAGAAGAGCTAACTATTCTAAATATATATGCACCCAATACAGGAGCACTCAGATACATAAAGGGAGTTCTTAACATCCTACAAAATGGCTTAGACTCCCACACAATAATAGTGGGAGACTTTAACACTCCACTGTCAATTTTAGATCAATGAGACAGAAAATCAAGGAAATCCAGGACTTGATATGGACCAACACAGATATGGACCAATCGAACTTAATAGACATTTACAGAACTCTCAACCTCAAGTCCACAGAATATACATTCTTCTCAGCACCACTTACTCTAAAATCGACCACATAATTGGAAGTAAATCACTCCTCAGCAAATGCAAAAGAACGGAAATCATAACAAACATTCTCTCAGACCACACTGCAATCTTTCAGGATTACGATTGCACTCTCAGACCACAGTGCAAAGTTTCAGGATTAAGAAACTAACTCAAAACCGTACAACTTCATGGAAACTGAACAACTGGCTTCTGAATGTCGACTGGATGAACAATGGAATGAAGGCCGACATAAAGATGTTCTTTGAAACCAATGAGAACAAAGACACAACATACCAGAATCTCTGGGACACATTTAAAGCAGTGTCTAGAGGGAAATTCATAGCAATAAATGCCCACATGAGGAGCAAGGAAAGGTCTAAAATCAACACCCTATCGTCAAAATTGAAAGAGTTAGAGGAGCAGGATAAAACTCAAAAGCTGGCAGAAGACAAGAAATAACTAAGATGAGAGCAGAACTGAAGGAGATAGAGACACAAAAAACCCTTCGAAAAATCAACAAATCCAGGATCTGGTTTTTTGAAAAGATCAACAAAATAGATAGACCGCTAGCCAGACTGATAAGAAAAGAGAGAAGAATCAAATAGATGCAATAAAAAACGATAAAGGGGACATCACCACTAATTTCACAGAAATACAAACTACCATCAGAGATTACTACAAACAACTCTATGCACACAAACCAGTAAATCTGGAAGAAATGGATAAATTCCTGGACACTTGCACTTTCTCAAGACTAAACCAGGAAGAAGTTGAAACCCTGAATAGACCAATAACAAGGTCAGAAGTTGAGGCAGCGATTAAGAGCCTACCACCCAAAAAAAGCCCAGGTCCAGATGGGTTCACAGCCGAATTCTACCAGACATACAAAGAGGAGCTGG